>JACCIX010000741.1:0-102494 GCA_025506515.1 Flaveria trinervia
CGGCTATGCATGATTTAGAACATAGTTTGGCTTTTGCCTCAGAGAATACCTGTGATACCTTTGGTGTAGAGGCATTAGTGGATGAAGTATCAGCAGAATCCAAAGCCATAAGAGCTAGATTTCCAAAGGGACTTTCACCACCATGTTGACCAGCACCTGAGAACAGTTGTTCATGACCAGACAAGTCATCTGGTAAACTGCTCCAGTCAACAACTCCTGGGGTGAAGAAGCTGTGTTGTTGAGGTTGAGTTTGTTGATGAGATTGGGAAGGTTGTGGTTCAGGCAATGCTTGTGGTTGTTGTGCAATTGGAGCTTGAACAGGATTTGGTTAAGGCATATAATAGCAGGGATAAGGATATGACATTTGACCCTAGGGAACAAAGTATGCAGGAGACCTAGGATGTGAATGATGACCAGAACCAGCAGGATGTTGCCCTCTGTTTTGTGGACTAGTACTAGGAAAAGTCACAAAGGGTGCAGAAGAGTTAGATCCAGTTGATCTACACTCTCTTGCAAAGTGTTCCAGCCTTTGGCATTTGTGACACCTCAACTTACTCTTGTCAAAACCAACTTTGGTCTTGCCAGAGAGTCCAGGAAATTTCCTGCCAGTTCTCTTATAGAACTTCTGAGATCTGATATTAATCAATGCCATTTGGCTCAGAATATCCATCTCTTCTAGATCATCATCAGCAATTCCTTTCAAATCATCCATGATGAAGCATAGATTGTCACTATTACTGCCAGAATGACTCTCAATACCAACAAATGCATGATCAGAACTATTTGAAGAGAAATCAATATGCTCATCATAATTGCATTCAGATGCAGCATATTCTGACTCATGACCAACCAAGGCAGTATTCCCTGGTACAAAGTCATCAGCGAACTTCCCTGATGAGGACAGTTTCCTCTTCTGCTCTATCTCTCTTTCGAATGTAAGCAGTTTCCCATGAAGTTGGGTGAGAGATAGGCTATCCAGATTTGCACTGGAGCGTAGGACAATAGTGTATGTGTCCCATCTCTCAGGCAGTGATCTGAGGAACCTGTTATTCATCTGGCAATTGGTGTATTCTTGTTTCACCATTTTCAGCTCAGAGATCAAGCAGGAAAAATGCTCAAACTGTTGAGTAGTGTCTCACCCTTTCTATGAGAGAATGTCTCATATTGTTGGGCAAGGATTTTTCTTTTGTTTGCTAAGACCTCATCTGTGCCACCGAATTGTTCCTTCAGGGCATTCCAGAGATCATGAGCAGTTTCATGATGCATAAGCCCTGAATAGATTTCATTAGGCAGTGCCATGGCCAGAATTCCATGGGCTTTAGCATCAATCTCAAACAGTTTCCGATCTTCATCAGAATATTGTTCCTTCTTCTTCGGAACCATTTGATTTGTTTCCGGATTGTTCACCATAGGCTTATGTGGTCCATGTACCACAGATGTCCAACAACCTGAACTATTAACAGACAGGTGATGAAGCATTCTTCGCTGCCATATGTTATACTCGATCCTAACCAGCATGGGGGGCTTGGTTGAGGAACCAATTGTGAGGATCATTAGAAGGAGTAGTCATCTCAGATTCAATCAAATTCAATTAAGCTATAACAGATTTAGAACAAAACACAACAACCAATTGAACCAAGAGAGATCTCAGAATAAATGAACGAAAGCGTCAGAAATTCAATAATCTATAACCAGTTCTTGCGAATATGCTAATTCAATCAAACATAGATATCAATTAGCAGTTTCAATGATCAATTGTTAGATCAATCAATGATTAACCAACTCTGATACCACTTGTTAGGATCAGTGATCTACGTTTGATTGATTAGAGAGTTAGCAGCGGAATTCTAACAATAAATTAGCCAATTCACAAGAACAAAAAGATATTCAATGAAGAACAAAAACGGTTATAGATAGAGAGAATTCTGCAGATATATTTCATTCAATATTCGCTTTCGTGGTAACGGAATGTCACACTTACAATTAGGTCGACACCTCTTATATAAGAGATGTGACATCTGCTGATGTCACTGATAGTGACATCTAACAGAATTATTCCAACTGAAACACAACTACTGAAGATGTCAAAACAGCTGACATCTTCTTACAAAAATACTAAGTGTTATCAGTTACTACAACTGCTGAAAAACATAAAACTACTGACACTACAACGACTGAAGAACAAGCTCTTCAGTCGTTTTACAAAACTACTAAAAGTAAAAACATAAAACTATTGATATCACAACTACTGAAGAAGTACTCTTCAGCTGTTGTGACAACTACTGAAAACTTCAGTACTTGGTCTTCAGATGTTTCATCAGCTGATGACTTCAGTAGATATCATCAGCTGATGTCTTCAGTCTTTGTCTTCAGACTTTGTACACCATTGTTGATCTTCAGCACTTGTATACTCTCAGCTGTTGTACTTCAATACTTTGGTCTTCAGCTTCAGCACTTGTGTTCTTCAGCTGTTCAGCTTCAGCACTTGTGTTCTTCAGCTGTTCAGCTTCAGCACTTGTGTTCTTCAGCTGTTCCTTCAGCACTTGGTTCTTCAGCTGTTCAGCTACAGCACTTGTGTTCTTCAGCTGTTGAGCTTTAGCACTTTAGTCTTCAGCTGTTGAAGTCTTCAGTACTGATCTTCAGCTGTTGAAGTCTTCAGCACTTGTCGAACTGCTGATGAAGCCTTCAGCAGTGTTATGATATCATGGGGACTTAGAGGTTTTCTGATCTTGGCTCATTGGTCTTTTGGTCCAACAACTTAGCTTTATCCATCTCAATACATCTTCATCAAGCTCTCCTTTCTTGGCTACATAAATCAATAGCCTCTCATCAACTTCATAGGACTCAAGTTTAGACCATAGTCTACAAGTTATTCATCATCCTCTTCTTCATCAACTAGTCTTTTTTCTTTCTCACCATCTCAGTCCATTGACTTCTCCCTCACCACTTCTTCTCCACCAAATCCTTTTCCATATCAATCCCATGTTTATAAACCCAGCCTCCATATTTCCTCCTCATTTTCCCTTCCTGCATCTTCATTTCTTATTTCACATTCTTCAGCACTGGCAGTTACAGCTCTAGAAGTGCCATCTCCTGCCTTAGATGAAGTACCCACATTCAAGAATGGGTATTTTGAAGTATCAGTCAAATCATCTAACTCAGATTGAGTTAGTTGACTAGGCAGGCCAGCAACAGCTTTAAGTTGTGCAATCTCCTCAAACAACTTCTTCAGCAGACAATTATGATCCACAAGCATCTTTTTCATTCCCTCTATCATCTCATCTTTTTGCTTCTTCTCCTGTATCTCTTTGTTGGTGAGCTTTGTCTTTATCATACTCAGTTCATTTGCCAGAGAACTGTTAAGATTACGAATCATATCTTCATCAAAATCTCCTCTTTCTTCCCTCCTCTGAGTGTTAATGAATGCTTGGTGTCTTTATTTAGTTCTCCTATCTGATTCTACTATATCAGCTTTCTTCTTTGATCTCTTCTCCTTTTCTATCCATGTCTCTTTATCTTTTTCATTTACTTCTTCTTCAAAATCATAATCTTTCTCTTTAGCATATCTCTTTCTATTTTTGGTTGCATCAGATTGTTGTGCCCTGGTTTCCTTCAACTCTTTAATTCTCAGATTCATCCACCCGTCTAATGTAGTTCCATTTCTCCAGTGGGTACATGTTTTCCCAGAGATGGGTGATCTTCCCACTAAAATCATGGTGAATAGCACAACAGTTAGCAAAGATACGAGGATTCATTGTACCGCCTCTTTTCACTTCCCCATGTTTTTGCACTTTGGTATTAGGTTGTCAAAGATCATTTGAAGAAATCAAGGATCCAATAGACATTTATCCTTCTTCAAGGCATCACATTCTCTCTGCCATGCAGGCGAATATCAGTCTATGCAGGATCGGGTTTGTCATTTAAACACTTGGATTTCTCTCAAACTCACTTATAGAAACACTCAATTCAGATGAGGTAAAGTCTTTACAAGAGTTGATAATAATATAATAAGTAGTAAATGAGCACACATAATAAATTTTCAAAGCACTTGTATATATTACTTCTCAACTCAAGATATTACAAGACTCTTACAAGCATGATATATGAGTTACAATGAGAGACTATATATACTAGATCCTACAGCCGAATATACTTTGATACCAGCTGGAAACCTAAGACTAAAGCATATGATACAATGCTAAAGTTAAGGTATCTTAGATAAAGTATTATCTAAGATATGGTAGTCATGACATGTCCATGACTTACCTTTTGTCACCAACTAAAGATGGCAACTATACTAACATAAAAGGTAACAGTGGATTAAGTATGGTAACTACATGGCTTTTGAAAAAATGCCATGCAGTATCTTAGAGATTTGCAGCGGAGTGTCAGGCAGGCCATACTTATGTCCACTGGATAATAGCCATGATTTCTGAAGGTAAGTTGGCTTCGGAAGAACAAGTTCTTCCGAACCCACTTACACTTCGGAAGTGGCTTCTATACTTCCGAGGCTTGAGGACTTCTGTGCTTTGGAAGTTGACTTCAGATCTTTCTTTCTAAGTCTTGAACTTCGGAAGTAGGTTCTTTGTCTTCGGAAGTTGGAACTTTTCCTTCGGAAGTAAGCTTTACACTTTGTCTTCGGAAGAGCTCCTCTGTCCTTCGGAAGTTCCACAATTAGCTTCGGAAGTCCTTTATTTGTTGTACCAAAATCTTCTAAGTGACTTGGTTTTGGTTGCACCAGCCTTTTTAGATACAACAAACTCCCCCTAGGCTGATGCTACCAAAACCTCACTTATTTCCTGCTTCTCAAAGCTTTCAGCACCAGGGACAAAAGATATTTGTCTGTCTCTTTGTTCTTCCCTGAAGTGGTGCTAAGAAGCTTGTACAAGTCATTGGTGGATAGGAGATCCAGTCTATCACTCCGAATGACATGTACCCTTTGTTGTGCCCCCCTGAAAAGAGTTAGTTGACGGGAGTTATAGTCATTCTCCCATCTAACTATGGATTCTAGTTCAGGGCCTTCAACCATTTGTAAAAAGGATTTGCCTTAGGTTGCTTATCCCTTCCTTTCCTCCTCCTCTCTCAGTTTGAACTCTGCTTCAATCTTGCTTCTAGCAGTTAGTCGGCCATATGAAGGCTGCCTAGATGACTTCTGATATGGGCAGCTATCTCAGAGTTTGAAGGGTTGGAGAATGTCTTTTCTGCTAACTTAGCAATATCAAACCTGCTTAAGTGTAGCAGAGATGAGGCACTCAACCTGTTGAGCTCTCCATTCTCTCTTTCAATAACAAAGTTGTGAGATGAGTCTTCAAACCTCCACAGGATGATCTTCTTTCTAGGTGCAAGAGGTTGTCTTGGCATCCTGTCGATTTTCTTTGTATCTAGTAGAGTCACCAGCCTTCTCCTTAACTTCTTTTCTTCCTCATTCAAAGTGTCTGAATTGAGGCCAAGAGATTTGCAGCTTGGTCCAAAGTTCCTCTGGGCAGATCAAGAAATTGATCTCTAGTGAGGGAACTTGAGGATCCGTCAACATAGGTCAATTGGAGAGAATCCTCCTCACAGGAGATATCGCTCAGAGTTGTACATTTTATAAGCCTTGTCTTGACTGATTTGAATTCTTCTAAGGAGAGATGTTTAGAAGGCTGAGGGGATGGTCTAATGGGTTGATCGGTAGGTTGAGGTGTTTGGGTATGGCTAGAGTTTTGGTTGGATGATGGGAAGTTTAGGTGGTTAGGGTGAAGGAGTTGGTAGAAGTGATGGTGTAGGTTCAGGGGTGAATGTTTAGTGGTTTGTTCGATTTTGATGGGGAGCGAGAAGGGTATGGTTTCAGGTTGTGGTTGGGTTTGGAGTTTGGGTTGAGTGGTTGCTTTGAAGGTTATCCCCTGTCCCCTTCTGTACATCTCCTACCTCTTCCCCGTGCGAATGTCAGCCTTAATGTCACTGACATGTCGCTGGAGAGTCTTTTCTGACATAGGACCCACCTGCCTACCAGAGAATCCATGAGCTCTGAGATAGCTTTTCATCCAGGTTTTCTCACCTATTTTCTTGGCAGTGGTCAGTCCTGCTTCCTCTTCCTTCTTCTTCTTTTTCAAAAGCTTTTCCCTTTCAGCTCTCTTTCTCTCTTTCTCCATTTGACCTCGCTCTTTGTTGAAGAGCCATAAGATTGTATCATTGTTATGTGGAGATAATTCTTCTTGAGAGAAACCTCTGGAGGTTAGGAAAGTTATCTGTCCCTCCTGAGCTGTAGATCAGCTTCTTTTTCTTTTCTCTCCCTTTCTTCTTCCAGGGCCAACCTTGCAGCTTCTTCTTTTTGCCGTTTTAGGAGCAAGTTTCCTTTTCTAGCTCTATTAACTCCTCTAATGGTAGCAGGAGTGCATCCTCAGTTGTAGCTTCTAGAATAACAAGTCTATCAATAATCTCTACCCTTTTTCGGTTGTTGACTGCCTCCTGGTTGGCTGCACCTGCTTTGGTACTTGTAGCTAACAGTTTTCGAGTCGTCAGCCCACCTTTTCTTTTGAGTTTCTTCAAACTTTCTTCCTCCTGAAGCTCTTCCGAAGTCATCTTCCTCTTTCCTTTGATGTTTTCGGAAGTACTAGACTTTGCGGGTTCTTGGATAGAAGATTCAGGTTGAGTAGTAGAGATGGGAGCTGGAGTTAATGCAGATGTTGGAGCTAAAGGTTGAGTGAGAAAATCCTCTCTATTAACCTCAGAAGCGAGTTCTAGGATTGCATCTGTGACTATTAGATCATCGGATAAAGAGAATTGTCCTTCCGCAGTAGCAATCTCAGCTTCGCAGTTTGAACTTTTTCTTCCGAGGCTTTGAATTGTGCTTCGAAAATCTGTGAAAATGCACTATCTATCCCAACAGTTTTAGTTGCTGGGCCATCAGTCCTTGTTTCCCCTTCGAAGTTAATCTTAGGTTCCACTTGGACCTTAGGTTGACCAACTTCCTCAAAAGTGGTAGAAGGTGCATTTAACCTTTGAAGCTCTTGAGCTCCGAAGTAGATCACAGACATATCAGGGCTTGGCTGTTCTATGAGAGATTCCAATAGGAACTTGTTAAAGAACCTATTGAGATCTTGGAGCATCCTTTGATCCATTTGAATAACAACTGGAGGAGGCTCAGGGAAGATTGAAACTTGTTGCACTGGATTTTTTGATCTCAAGGAAGTGAGAGCTTGACTTTGGGTTCCTCTTGTCTTTGACTTTGTCTTCGAACACTCTCCCCCTTTTTGGTAGCATCATCTTGAGAGCTTGATGAGCTAGAGGAAGAGGTAAGGAGACCTGAATTGGTACATGCCTAACAGACCTCTCAATCTGTTTCTCAGCTAGTTTGGCCTTGAGAGTTTCAATCTCAAGTTGCTGAGTGGCAGACCTATCCTCTAAAGTCTTAACCTTGGATTCAAGATTTGAGACTTTAGAAAGTAGGTCTTGGATGGTAAGTTGCATCTTCCTAATCTTCTTGTGAAGAATCACGGGGAGATGAGGTAACATACCTTGTATGTCATCTCAACACCAGATATGGTTTCTGGGCACCCTGGTTTCCCTTGCTCGAAGATGTCTCTTTCAGAGGTCATCAAAGGGCATGTTTCTGTAGATTCAGTCTCAGTGATGTTACCACAGTCCTGAGAATCCTCTAGTAGTGGCAGTTGAATCTACATGAGTCCCCTCCACATCAGGGGACTCACCTCAGTAAGGCTTTGCTGATGTGGGCTAGAGATAAGAGGTCTCTCTGGGCTCTGTTGATCCTTGAGGGGTGTTGTGGATCAACTTCATTGCCCTTAAGAGACATAATCTCTTCATCAGTTCTAATTAAAAGGTCAGTAAATGATATGGAAGTGAAACCTAATGACCGGGACTTTGATAATATCTAAAGGTATTGAGCCTGTGATAGGGCTGTCCTTTTTGGTGCTCTCAGGGGATATAGAGACTCACCCTGAGGGCTTTCAGCTTGGGTTGTGGGCTCATGGTCTGAGACTGAGGAGACTCAGGACCCATATTGAGGTCAATGGTGAAGGATGGTTGGACCTCAGGCTGAGTGGGAGCCCTTTGTTCCACTCTAGCCTTTTTGGGTTGAACAGGAGGGCTGTTCAATCAGAGTAGATTGAACATGGGTTTGTTTGGGCATCTCTGATAAGTGATGGTGATGGGTGGAGAAGGTAGTGTTGGCATTGTGGGGGTAGTTGCTGGTGGGGGTTCATCACCTGTGGGGTTAACAGGGATGTCACCAGGAGCCGTTGGCTCAGTCATACCTGGAAGAAGTGCAAGTATCTCTTCCTGTGAAGTTGGTGGACACTCTCTTCAAAGTCTTGAAGATGGTCGGCCTCATTGAGAAGCAGTCAGAGCAGCTGCACAGACAAGCTTGCTCTGGTCCAGCTCGCAGTTGATTATGTGCTGGAGAAACCTGGGATACATGAAGAATGTGTTTTCTGAAGATTTCCATGAGGTTAGTTAGCACAAATCTTGAATAGTTGAAACGGAGACTTTTACCAACCCATGAACAAGGCACCCAAGTTCATATGGGATTTGATCCCATCCCCGGATTTATTCGACAAGCAGTGAAGGACCACGTGTAGCAGGAACTTCCATTTGTACGAGAAGTTAAATTTGTAGACAGTTGACCTATAACGTCTCCACCATATCCCATTTGGAGATAAGAATCGTCCAAGTCTGCTTTGGGGAATTCGTTGGAGCGCCCTCATCATGAAGCTCTAAAGCTCCCTGATGAGCTGTTCAGAAAATGACCAACTCCTGGCCACAGATGCTCGATCGAATGACACGCCCAATTTAGGGTTTCAATCTGACCATTTGCCCAAAATTCAGACATATGGTTTGAGTAAATGTGGGTTAACAGTCAGGCGGTGTAGTAGGAAGATTGGGTTAGAAAGGAGATGATATCTGAGAAGTCAGCATCTCTTGATGAATCAAGAAGTGCGACTTGGTTGTGCTGAGGGTTGAAGGCCATTTGGAAAGTTGAAAGGGGATGATTTGAGCTGGGTAAAGTTGAGTAGGAGAAATTTCTAGGGCTGTAAAATTTGCAAGTAAGAGAGTGAAAGTGAATAGTCGGGATTATTTAAAAGATTGTGAAAGGCGGTAATGGGGGTTAGGATAAGGTGATGTGATGGTTTAGTGGATGAAATGACAGTGGCAGTAAGGTTAAAATCAGTTAAATAATCTGACATCATTTACAAAATCTTTGCTTTTTACAGTGTGGGGCCCAAGAAATTTACGTTACACAGTGAAATCTCTCTTTCGAGTGTAAAACATTTCCGAAGGTAACTTATCTTCCAAAGGCAATTCTTACTTCCGAAGCCAAATCTTGCTTCCGAAGGTTAGAGTTGCTTTCGAATAGAGAATTTGTAAGTTTCGGAAGTAGATCTGATATGAAATCAATCGCTTTCTTCCGAGACCAAAAATTTTTCCGAGAAGAAAGTTATCCTTTGAGAAATTTTGCTTTAGAAGATATAAGAATGTCTTCCGAAGGTTAATTTCTCTTCGGAAGGAATTTACACTTAGAAAAGTTCAGAGAATTTCTTGTAACAGGGCTTAAATTGTATTGACACAAGACTTACATATTGAAAAGGTTTTCAAAAAAGATCAAATTAATCAATGTTTATCATCCGATAGCTGTTATGAGATACTTAAACCTTTGTTCATCAAAAGCTTTGTAAACAGATCAGCATATTGTTCATTTGAATCAACTTTGATTAACTTGATTAGATTTTCTCATGAATGTCTCTAATGAAATGATACCTGATGTCAATGTGCTTAGTCTTGGAGTGCTTCACCGGATTTTCAGTAATGAATAGCACTGTTGTTGTCAATATGGATAGGAGTACTCATAAAGTTGAATCCATAGTCTAACATCTAATTTTGAATCCATAGCAGTTGAGCACAGCAGCTAGCAGCAGCAATGTATTCAGCTTCAGCAGTTGATGTAGAGACACAGGATTGTTTCTTGCATTGCCATGAGATGATCCTTCCACCAAGAAATGACATCCTCCTGATGTTGATTTCTTGTCAATATTGCAGCCTCCATAGTCACTGTCAGAGTATCCATAAAGATTGAAATCCTTGTTTCTGGATACCAGAGACCTAGTTTAGGTGCTCCTTTGAGGTATCTGAGGATTCTCTTAACAGCAGCCAGGTGAGACACCTTAGGAGCAGCCTGATATCTTGCACAAATGCAAGTAGCAACATGATATCAGGTCTACTTGCTGTTAGATACATCAGAGAACCAATAATTGCCCTATACTGATGTTGATCAGTATCCTCCCCTCAAGGTCAGGACAAAGATTATGGTTTCTGGGTATGGGTGTCTTGGCAGGCTTGCAATCTTCATCTCAAATCTTTCTAAGATGTCAGAGACATATTTAGATTGATTAATGAAGAACCCTTCCTTCAGTTGCTTTACCTGAATTCCAAGGAAAAAGTCCATTTTTCCCATGGAGCTCATCTCAAACTTCTTCTTCATAATGCTTCAAAGTCCTTGCACATTTGGTCATTTGAGGAACCAAATATGATGTCATCAACATAGACTTGTACGAGCAAAATGTCCTTACCAGACTTTCTAATGAAGAGTCATGTCAATGGTACCTCTAGTATAGCCATTCTTTAGAAGAAACTGAGACAGAGTCTCATACCACAGCCTAGGTGCTTGGTGCAGCCCATATAGAGCTTTATCCAATTTGCACACATAGTTGGGGTGCTGTGGATCTTCAAATCGGAGGTTGGCATACATAGACTTCCCTGTCTATATCCTCATATAGAAAAGCACACTTGACATCAAGTTGGTATACTGTGAAGTCCTTGGATGCAGCATAAGCAAGGAAGATCCTTACTGCCTCAAGTCTTGCAACTGGTGCAAGACATCAGTATAATCGATTCCTTCCTCTTGAGTGTATCCTTGAACCACAAGTCTTGCCTTATTCTTGATGATCAAGCCTTTATCTCTCTTGTTTCTGAAAACCCATTTGGTGCCTATAGGTACTTGACCAGATGGCAGCGGACATAGGTTCCATACCTTCTGTCTCTTGAATTGAAGCAGCTCCTCTTGCATCGATTCAATCCAGCTACTATCTTACCTTCTTGGGTTCCATCTGAGATAGAAAGCATGAGTACAGGCAGACATTCCCTTGATGAGTCTGTCCTCTTGTTCTCACACCCTCAGAGACATTCCCTATGATGTTCTCAGTTGGATGAGTGTTATGAATCCTAAGACGAGGAATCACTTCCAGTTGCAGAGATAGATCCAGCTTGGACATATTCTGCTCAGGAACTAGAGCACTTTGTCCAGCTGCTGTTTCAAAGTCATTCAATGAGGACTGATTGAATGAATGAGAAACATCATCAATAGTTGGCTGTGAAGTAGTATTAATAGTTGCCTGTTCCTTCAAAATACTACCTCCTTCTGCCTAGTGTTGTGGTGGATCACCTGATGATTTTGAGGCTCAGTAGGTGACTCACTTGTTGAAGCTTCACTATTCCTTGATATAGTTAAACTGTCGGATCTGTGAATAGTGGAAGCTTGATGAATTGCAGCACTTGGAGAATTTGGTTTAGGCCTGGGAAGCTCAAACAGTTGATCATTAGCAATAGCATCAACATCATTTTGAGCACCTATTCCAACTGAAACATTCTAATAAGAGGGTTTAGAATAGTTTGGAAATAATTCTAAATCAAAGATGTGATGAGGTCCATTCCCCCTAACACAAGGAGTGTGCTTATTAACAACTATATTGGATGAATCCTCAAATTGTTGATTCTTAATGTTGTATACTCTGTAGGCTTTAGAACTAGAAGAGTATCCAACAAAGATAGCATCATCCGACTTTTCAGCAAATTTTGCTAAATTGTCCTTTGTGTTAAGTATGGTACACCTGCTGCCAAAGGACCTTAGAAAGCCATGAACGGTGGCCTCTTGTTCCATAGCTCATAAGCGGTTTTTCCATGGGGCTTAACTATAAGAACTCTGTTCTGCACGTAGCATGCAGTGATGACTGCCTCTGCCCATAATGTTAGAGGTAGCTTGAATCAGCTAACATAGTTCAAGCAGCCTCAATAAGTGTCCTATTCCTCCTCTCAGCAACACCGTTTTGTTAAGGAATTCTGGTAGCACTATATTGTCTGGCAATCCCTTTTGAGTTACAGAATGAGTCAAGAACGAAGTTCTTAAACTCAGTACCTTGATCACTTCTAATTATTTTAACCGTGTGATCAATTTGATTTTCTATTTTAAGAATAAAATATTTTAATGTTTCAGCAGTTTCATCTTTAGTTCTTAAAAAGAATACCCATGTGAATCTTGTAAAATCATCAACTACCACAAGGCAATATGATTTCCTTCCAATGCTCATTATACTTGTGGGACCAAAAAGATCCATGTGCAATAAGTGCAATAAAGTAGTGATAGGGTTAACACATTTGGATTTATGAGACGTCCTGTGTTGTTTCCCTTTCAGGCATGCAACACAGTTGTCTTTGCAGAAAAACTCCTTTTTAGGCAAACCATGTACCAAGTTATTTTTAGCCAATTTATTCATTGTCTTAAAATTTACATGACACATACGTTTATGCCACAGTGTTGACTCATCACTATCAGCTTTGGAAAGAAAGCATGATACTTCACCCATTGGGGAAGCATTGTTCATATCAAGCTTGTACATATCCCCTTTCCTAGGAGATCTAAGAAGCACCAATTCCGGAGGAATTGTCATTCCTGGTTTGAGGATAATGCACTCATGTTCTGTGAAAAGCATTTGTGCTTTTGATCACAGAATTAAGAAACACTTAACAAATTGTGTTCAAGATGTTTGACAAAGTTAACTTTGTCAACTGTTAACATACCATTGGATATACTCTCTGCCAAAAATTATCCTCCAGTCTCACCTCCAACTAGACAGGACCTCCATCATAATGTTTAAATTGTTGAAGGAGATGTCTGTTCCCTGTCATGTGCCTGGTGCATCTATTATCTACAATCCAAATGTTGTTATTTTTGTCATATGGATGTCCCTGCACATAAGATGAGATGATTAGTTTTGATTGGAAACCCAAGCTTTATTGGTCTTGGGTTCTTCCAAAGATAATGACATAATTTAACCAAAATTTATGCATGGGGGTTCAATGGATGTCTTCGGAGAAGAGGTTTGGGCTACAGCATCTTCCTTGATCTTCCATTCCATCCCTTGTTGATCATGGAGGATGAGCTTGTTGAAGCTTTTGTAACTTGGCATTCTTTCGAAGCTTCTTTCTTTTCGGAAGAAGCCTTCACCACCTTTTCTTTTGAAGCAGTCTTCTTCTGAGATGGTTTGAAGGGAACTCTTTTGTTCTTCTGGTCTTGACAGCTTTAGCTTCCGAAGCCTTTTTCCTTTCGGAAGAAGAATCTTCTTCGAAAGTAGCCTTGCTTCGGAAACAAGCTTTCCCTTTTTCATCACTCGAACCATTTGATATGGTCCAAATGAGAAACCTTCCTTGACTCCTTCCTTTTTAACATTATTTGCATAATGTGTGCTAGTAGGATTGCAGTAACAATCTTTGGCCATGTAGTTTTGCAGACCACACATTATGCATGCAATGTTAGTCTTTTGGAATTTGAGGATTGTTGTTTCTTGTTCTTTTTATCTTCATCAGCAACTTTTCCCTTTAACTTCTGATCCTTTGGCAGGATAGGAGTGCTGGTATTACACCCCTTTCCTGAATCAGAGTTTCCAACCACCTGGAATCCAGCTGAGATGATATACCTTTTGTTTTGGGTCTATCTTAAGCTTGGACTCAGCCACTTTCTTGGCAGTTTTTCTGGCTGCCTTAGCTCTACTTCTTCTGGCTTTGGTGTCGAGTTGTCAGATTGATCATTGGTAGGAGAGGGCATAGTTACCTGGTTCTTCCCTATGATGGTCTCCATAGTTGCATCATTCTTGACTCATGAGAAGGTGGGTCAGCAGATGGAACCTCTTGCTCTTCAATACCACACCTTGGTTGTCTTATAGACTCATAAGAGTGTGGTGGAGCAATTTCATTGGTTCCCAACCCTCTTTGTTTTGGTAGCAAAGCTTTGAGTGAGAGGATGATGCAAGGATGGCTTGGAAGTTTTGCTCAAATATAGCATACTTCCTGACTTGAACCTCAGCTGTGACAAGCTGGGCTTGAGCCTCAGTCATTTGGATATTAAATCCTTTATCTGAGTCTTATAGTTTGTGTGTTCATGTTTTAATAGGGACACAGTTTTCTCTAACTCTTCAATTTTTCTTTGGTAGTCAGATTCAGCCCTTTAAAGTCAGATTTCAAAACATTAAAGACTCAATATCAGATTTATCTCCATATTGTAGTCTTGATACACTTTAACCTTAGCAATACAAGCAGGAGTACAGAGATGTTTATATACCTTATTTCATCTGTTCCGGCCATGAGTGCTTAAGCAGGAGTCACATCCTGTACCATAAAGCTCCAGTCAACTTCTTGAGCCATTGCATCTGTTTCAGTGACTTTCCGATGGGCTTTGGTGTAGAGGGATGTGTGGAGGCCTGTGGCCTTCCCGGGTTGGACTTGGGAGCCTTGCACTCCCTTGCAAAATGACCAAGTTGGTTACAATTGTAACATTTGGCCTTGGTTTTGTCAAACCCAAATTGCTATTGACTGGATTCTGGGGAAATTGCCTTCCAGTTCTCTTTAAAGAACTTCTTTGCTCTGTAGGTTAGAAGAGCCATTTGTTGGACTATGTCCACATATTCCACGTCATCCGGGCTGAAACACTCTAGATCATCAAGCAGTATTGATAATCACTTGAGTGTCCACTTCCTCAGACAAAAGCATAGCTGTCCTAAAAGGAGCTTTGCTGAGCTTGTTGAGACCTTGGAGTCTCAGGAAATGTGATGTATGGCCCAGAAGAACAAGATGGCTGCTGGGTGTAAGTAAGGTATTGTTGAGGCTGGGAGATTCCTGAGCCCTTAGCAACCATTAAGGCATTGCTACCAGGAAGACTCAAGGGTCTGCTTGTTTGATGACCTCTCTTATTTTCCATTTCCAAATAGTAACCATCAAGGATCCCATAGAGTTTGGTCATGGTGATGTATTTAGATTTTCTGTTCTCTTGATAAAGACACAGTAAAATGTCCACTCATTGGGTAATGCATTCATGAACTTCTTGTAAGGTCTTTCAGTTCATGAGCAATTCCCACAGATTGAAGGGAAGAAATGAGATCCATGTACCTAAAATTTGCTGGCTAAGAGTCTCTCCAGCAACGTGGGTGAAGTTCTCGAACTGCTGCTTCAGTGAGTCCTTCTTGGAGTCATTTGAGTTGAGTACATTTGAGCAAGTGCATCAAACAGTTCTTTGGCAGACTTGCAGTGCTCAAACCCCACCATGTTAGAGTTTGGAATTGCAGTCATGAGAATAGTCATGGCGTTGCTGTCATGTCAAGCTTCTTCCTGTCTTCATCAGAATAATCTTCAATAGCTTTCTCGATCATGGCACCATTTCCACCACCTACTTTGGCTTATACGGGCCATTGACAATGGATTGCCACATTTTGCTGTCTTGATATCTGATGAATCCCTCTATTCTTCTGCTCCAGGACCTAAAGTTTTCAGGGGTGATGATGGGTGCTTTGGTCATCGTCCCCATCTCTACTTCAGATTTGTTAAGGGCCATTTTGAGTGAGGTATAAGGAGGAGTGAAAAACAGGTTGATTAGGATGGTAAGATCTCACAATCAAGAGCCTAAAAAGCTCTGATACCAATTGCAGGATCGGGTTTGTCACTAAACACTTGGATTTCTCTCAAACTCACTTATAGAAACACTTAATTCATGAAGTAAAGTCTTTTACAAGAGTTGATAATAATATAATAGTAGTAAACGAGCACACAGAAATAAATTTTCAAGGCACTTGTATATATTACTTCTCAACTCAAGATATTACAAGACTCTTACAAGCATGATATATGAGTTACAATGAGAGACTATATATACTAGATCCTACACCGGATATACTTTGATACTAGCTGGAAACCTAAGACTAAGCATATACTACACATGCAAAGTTAAGGTATCTTAGATAAAGTATTATATAAGATATGATAGTCATGACATGTCCATGACTTTCCTTTTGTCACCAACTAAAGATGGCAACTATACTAACATAAAAGGTAAACAGTGGATTAAAGTATGGTCAACTGCATGGCTTTTGAGAAAACGCCATGTAGTATCTTAGAGATTTGCAGCGGAGTGTCAGGCAGGCCATACTTATGTCCACTGGATAATAGCCGTGATTTCCGAAGGTAAGTTGGCTTCAGAAGAACAAATTCTTCCGAACCCACAGTGGCTTTTATACTTCTGAGGCTTGTGGACTTCTGTGCTTCGGAAGTTGACTTCAGATCTTTCTTTCTAAGTCTTGAACTTCGGAAGTAGGTTCTTTGTCTTCGGAAGCTGGAACTTTTCCTTCGGAAGTAAGCTTTACACTTCGTCTTCGGAAGAATCCTCTGTCCTTTGGAAGTTCCACAATTAGCTTCGAAAGTCCTTTATTTGTTGTACCAAAATCTTCTAAGTGACTTGGTTTTGGTTGCACCAGCCTTTCTAGATCCAACAGTCTAGCTATGTTTGCCTTCTCTCTTTGCAGCACAACACCATTGCTTTTGCCCAGTCAATGTTTAGCCTGTCTCATCCACCTTTGCGGTGATCTAGACACATGATGAAGACGTGAGCAATAAATCTCCATTCCTTGGAGAGAAATGAATTCTTGATCTCCTTTTGGGTACTAAAAGCTGGCCCCTCATAACCCATGCTTCTGAATGCTTCGAACACCTCTGTATCAGACATAGAAACCTCTTCACCAGAATCCTCCTCTAGCCTCAGAATCCTCGAAACTGTCTCTGCCGTAATGGTCACCTCATGCTCTAAGACTTTGGTTGTAATTCTTTAAGTATTTCCTCACGTATCATATCCAGCATATCTCTAAAAATCTCTGATGTGAAGATCATATATGGTGGTGGCATGAGAAATAGCATATGCTACAGGAGATCTCTGCAAACCACCAAATACAGTCTCTGAACCTGGCAGCTTTAGGATGTGTTGTCATCCAGAATAGCAGTGATGTTGTTTCTCTCATCGAACTTTAAATTTGCCATTGAAACCTGAGATACAAACCAAATGAATTACATTAGAATAAAGTATGAAGAATGAAAACATAAAAAAGAAAAGAATAAAGAATAATAATAAAATAATAAAATTAAATAAAATTATTAAATTCGTTGGCCGAAAATATAGTTTCGCAAGAAAAGATTTAATTTCAGCACGCAAAAGTATAGCTTCGCTAGCAAGACCACACTAGTTTCGCCCAAACAGTGAGGTAGATTCAACAGCCGCGGCACTGCGAAACTGAAGATTAGTCTGCGAAACTGAAGATTAGTCAGCGAAACTGTTAAGTTTGCTCGAACAGCATAACCTTATAGTTTCGCTGAGAAATTAACAACTTTCGTTCAGTTTCGCTGGACAATCGCTAGTTTCGCTGGATGAACAGCGAAGGCACCGAAGAGTCTCGATCAAGTATACTCATAATGTGACATTATTAAGAAGATTAAGTGATTGTCCTGAGGTCGAGACTCACTTGCGAACAGGAATCAATGAACAATCAGAAACAACAACACAAAATCACATAAACACAAGAGAAGGTCACGGAGAAGCCCTAAGGAGCAGCACAGGACGAAAGTGCGAAAGTGAGGGTTTAATTTTGCAAAATGACTTAAATAGCTTATAGTTTCGCAGCGAGCGAAACTATAGTATCACCAGATGAATCTATAGTTTTGCTAAGCGAAGTTGCAATTTTGTCAAATGAGACTCAGATCTAAAAGACATCGCATACAATGAGAATGCTTAGCAAAATTGCAATTTCGTCTAGCGACACAAATAGAAAAATTATAGTTTCGCTTCAATTTTATATACATATATATATATACTCAAACATATCAATAACGATATGTATAAGCACAGAGATGAATTTTGTCATCGACCGGCAATGAGATTATACCGATAACTAAATCTAATCACAGTCTTTGAATGATTTTGAAATTCTCAAACAGATCAATAACGATTTTTGATATGTTTGTCCACTTAAACCCATGCCTTATCTTTTACAACAAATAACAAATGATTGTTATGGTTCGATTAGATGCTTTAAAATGATAGGACCCCACAATCATTTGGCAAAAATGCTCACCTAACCTCAGGATTCATTGAATTTTGATATGATCTTAAGAACAAGTCTTGTACGGATGAGTGAAAAAGATAATCAACATGATATTTCATTCTGTGATGAATTCATCGTTTAGATGATTTGACGCTACTTAGACCAAAATGGTGAGAGCTTCAGGTCTATACTCACGTATAACAAAGGAGATGACCATTTAATCATATGCCGATGAGAGCTCCAGGTCACTACTATCATACAGCAAAGGAGATTATCACTCAAGGTCAGTACTTCCGTACAGCAGAGGAGATTAGCACAAACACAAGACACATAAATACACCATCATGGCTCAAAGATATGGCTTATATGGTTTGTATCATGGAGGATGAAATATCAATTCTCAATCCAACTTTTGTCGGGATTCAATTTTTGTGCAGGCTAAAATGATTGCGTAAATCCAGACGTCCTTAAGCATATATTTTAATTTAAATCATGATGTTGTTGTCTACTTTATTCTTCGGGCTGAGTCTACCAAGCATATCATTAAAAATCTGTTTGTTTTTCTTTTATTTGCAATTAAAATTTAAGATGTAAATTAGATCACAGCATCAATTACTGTCATTTCTTATTTTAAAATGCAAGGCATGCAAAAACAAGCACATTAAGAAGATATACAATCATTTCTCAGTCATCTCGAATCAAGTTCCCAGTTCTTTTTGTTACTTTTTATGTGTTACTTATATACTCTCCCCCTAAATTTTTATTTTTGTAAACTATTTTTTTAATTTTTTTAATTTTTAATTTTTTTAATTTTTAATTTTTAATTTTTAATTTTTTTATAATTTCTTTAATTTTTTTATAAAACTGTACAAAAATAAAATTTTATCAAAGAAGGTCTTCCAAACTACACTGATATGAAGATAAAAAATAAATTCTCAAGAAATATGCAGTGATTGTGAAGTGAGAACGATGATTGTGTAGATAAAAATCCAAATGATGGATAAAATACCATGACATTAACCTGTTTGTTCTGCCTTAAATTTGAATTAGGAACAATCACTATTAGTAAATTGAATTACTAACAGTCCTCCTGAATTGTTCCTGCACTCATAAACAGATTAGTTTGAAAGGGGAACCAGGCCATCGTAGTCCTGGAAGTTCCATTTTCATCGATATAAGAAACCTGCTTCTACACACAAGCATTTAAACAATCGAGGATATTTGTATCCTTCTTTTTAATTTTCCAAATTTGTTTCGGTTTAATTAATTTGGATTTTGAATGAATTAAATTTGGAAAACATTTTATGTTTAAGAGTAGAAGGAAAATAATTTGGTTTTGAACCTTGGTCATTTTCATCTTTGAATCATGTGAAACCAGCTTCACATGAAAAGGTTTGGATGGAGGGTTTTTCATCCAACCATTCAAAGATGTGTGCTTTTTACCTCTTGATCCAGAGAAGCAACTCGTGTTGCCTTTACTATCTGGAACATTCTTTGTAGACTTACAACTGAAGAAGCAATTTGGTTTGCCTTTACCATTCAAAGCAAGTCTTTGAGGACATTTCTTTACTACATGACCTTCTTTACTACATGACCTTCTTTTCCATACTCAAAACAAGCCTTGAAAGGCTTTTTATGTTGACTGAACCGTGTGGTGTAGGTGGGGATGAGGATTCCTTTGAGTTTGTAGCAGATTCTTGCTGTTCTTAATTTTCCCTTGCTGAACAGGGAATGAGATCTTCATTGATTGACTTGGTTGGTTCATGTTTTAGTAAATCAATACTTAGTTTTGATTCTTCAACGCGTCTTTTGATTCAAGACGTAAAATTTATGATTTCAACAATAGTTTATAAGTCCAAAATATCCATTAAGATCAAGTCACAAGATTACAACCCAATTATGAAAGATCCAAAAATATATAAAAATAAAGATTTAAGGTTTTACCGGTTAGAAGGTCCAACACTCGAAACATCTAGATCTTCAAGATCAAATGCTCAAAACAAAGAGTACAAGATTATTAGATAATGATTTTGTGTTTAGATAATGAATATCATCAATAACAAGATTGAACAACGAATACAGTCATCGAATAACAATATTTCTTACTGAGAGATTACGAGATGAACAATACTTGCTTAGAACACAATCTTGAATGTCTTGATTACTTCAAAAATCATGGAATGGTAGAAAGATTATGATTTTTCATTAAGATAATGAAGAACAAGAGAGAACTGGATGGTTCTGGCTAGGGTTTTCAACTTGAGAGAAACTTGGAAAAATTCTTTTGCAAATATAAGGAAACAAAGGGGATTCCCCCCTTGTCTAATGGATTCGGCCAAAATAGGGGAGGGGCAAGGGCATTCGGGCTCTTGGCCCATTTCATCCAATCCATCCTGTCTCTAACCGCGTGTCATCCAATTTTTATGTTTTTAAATTCCACGCATTACAACGATTACAACGGACTATTATATGTTATATAACTTAAATAGTTTATATTATTGAATTAATTTAGGTTTATTTAGTAGACTTTTAGCAAAGTCCATAATTGTCTGGTATTTGTTATGTTTTAATTAAATTTTAGTGTTACATGTTTTGAAATCCTTGATTAGGCCCAAACTACGGAACATTGTATGCTGACAAGCCTAATGGCCATCTTACACCTAATAATATAACATAGACCTATTAAGCACAACTTCTGATCAAACATTGAATGAAAATAAACTAAGACCAAGCCCAAATCAATCAAAATTAAAGTCAAAGGTCAAAGTCAAATGCAACACAGCTGTTTTGGTGACGGTTATCACACACGACCACCTATGTAATCAAACACCACCATCATAGCAGAAGGAATGGTAGGTTTATTCTTTAGTAAAAGTACCTTCTTAGTTATTATGTACTAGGTGGGTCCAGGCAAGTGTGCACCTTACTAAAAGTTTCTTAATCACTATGTTCTCCAACCACCACCTCATTTTCATTTGCTTCCAAGTTCCAAGTCATTTGGTCTTGTCGTTTTCCCACTCTTATTCATCACTGCCTTCAAATACGCCTTAGGATTTTTATAGTTTTACTTGGGAGTGGACCATGTGGCCTATCAAACATTATCTTTACTAAATGTTATGCATGGTGTTTGCATATTTCCCTTTTAACCTAGGGATATGGTCGTGCTCTAAACTTCTGGACCTTGTGAAGCTATCATCATGGCTGACTTAAGGGTTGAATATGTTGCTGGTGTGATGGATGTTGTGAAAATCAAGTGGTGTTATGAAAGTAGTGTTCTTACGGGTGAAGTTGTAGTGATTTTTAGACCCGGGTATATGTGTTACATAACATATCATTCTAGAAATAAAACTGTCCAGCGATGATATCCACCTAGAGAGGGGTGGGTTGTACATACGAACACATCACTTTAAAGCTAGTCTAGTCCATCACATAACTCACAACTCTATTATATTTAGGAGGCCACTTATCATAGTAGTGAGTTTTTCAACATGAATGAGTAAAGATGTAAGTGTATTGACCTAACGAACTCCTTTCCTCATTAGATATTCTGACTCACTCTTAGTACATTGAATGTAAGGGGTGTTTTATCTAAACTAAAAAAACCAAAAAATCACGCGGCTAGTCATATTTTGTCTTCATGTCTCATTTGCTATAATTAGGAATGATAACTTGGTTACTTAGAATTATAACAATGTCAAACTGAATCCATAAGTTTGAATGTGGTGCATCAAAAAGGAATAAAAAGGTTAAACCAAAAGTTTTAAATGAACCACTAAAAGGATCAATGTTAAAATTCATAACCACCATAACATCTAATAATAGTGAAAAAATTGATGAAAATCTTGGATTAGTTGATGAAGACCTTAATGAACCTATTAATAACGATAATTTTTTTGAAAATCTTGATAAAAACCTTGATAAACCTACAAATAATGAAAACTTTGAAAATCTTAATATAAACCTTGATAAACCTACAAATAATGATAAAAATTGAAAATCTTGATGAAAACCTTAATGAACGTACAAATAGTGATGAACCTACGAATAGTGATGAACATACAATATGAAACAAACTAAAGAACCTATATATTGTAAGGTTTCATTTAAGGCTGATGCAACCCAAGACATCCAAATAGTATGTCCTGCATGCATGTACAAAGTGCTAAAGTAGAATGCTTCGGAAGTTTCACATTTTGCATTAGAAATATTTTAAGTGTGATATCTTCTGAAGCCAATATCAATGTCTTCCGAAGCCAATACCAATATCTTCCGAAGCCAAGCATGAAGTCTTTCGATGCTTCAGAGACAAAGTCTTTTGAAGCTAGTTTATGAAGATAGATTTCTTCTGAAAACTTTTGAGTATATGCTTTAACTGATGTACCTTTTACCATAAAGCTGAACCACATTTCTGCTACAACTCTGTTTGACTCACCAACTTTCACAACTTGGTGCAAAGGTCAATGCTTTTGGTAAACTATAAATTGAGGTCTTGGGTCTATTTCTTTCTACTTTATTTACTTTTATCCTTTTTTAATATATTAGGATGTGAGCTATGGCATGTTATAGTCATTAGTCAAAAAGCAATCTGCCTTTTCATTCTACATTGATTTTGTTGTTGTCTAGATCATGTATCCAGCTAGCCTTCAAAGTATGGCCGACTATAGAATGTAGTATAAGTATCTCTAGTCCTTTGTATCTTGATGTATGCTTTGTAACACTTGTAAGGGACTAGAGAGAAATATACAACATTCTTGAAAACCAAACACTTGTGTATTTTGTTCTTGTTCGGTCTCTTAACTACTTGTGTTTCTTAGTATCATTGTAATTGGTTTCTAGTTCCCTATTTGTTTTATTAAGTGTTCTAAAGTCAATCTCTCCTTATTGTGTGTTGTGTTGTAAGTGACCAAACCCCCTCAAACGATCCTGCAATTGGTATCAAAGCAGTCTAGGATCTTGATAGTAAGATCTCACCATCTTAAGATCCCTCACACACACAAAATACTTAACATCTCAAATTACAGCTATCAATAAAGCTGATATGGAAACTGGAACCATGACAAAGTCCCCATTGATCACTCTTGAAGATTTTGACACTTGGTTCCAAAGGATAGAAGGTTTTATCAAGTTTCAAGATTCCAGGATGTAGGAATCTGTTGTCTTAGGACCTTACATACCAAGCACCTCTTTAGCTGTAGCTGGAGTGTTATGATTCCAAAGGTTGTGGCTGACTACTTTGATGAAGATAGAAATAGAGTAGAAATTGATCAGAATGCCATGAAAATCCTTCATACTTCTCTTCCAAACTCTATATACAGAGGTTTCAAGAAATGCAAAAAAGCTAAGCAGCTGTGGGATGCATTGAAACTAATGTATGAGAGTTCTACTGAAGCCAAGGAGAAAAAGCAGGATCGTCTGAAGCAGCAGTTTGAAAATTTCATCTTTAAAACACGTGAAACCATGACTCAATAATACTTCAGGTATGTTGAGATTGTGGACACTCTAGTGGATGTGGGAGTGACCCTTGAAAACAAGGACATTGTAAGGAAGTTCATGTCCTTTCTTCCTAGGAAATGGACACATTATTGTGTTGTTATCAAGAAGACTGAGAACCTTAAGACTCTCACCTTGACTACGTTGTATGGTATTCTTAGTGGATACCAGATGGAGATGAACATGCAAGGTTCATCTGGTAACTCCAGTAATCAAATGAGTTCAGCCCTACATGTGCATGAAAGGGATAGCATAGAACCTCAACATCATCTTATATGCTACCCCGAAAACTCACAAAAGGGTCCTTTCATCACCTTCCTGGAGACACCAAGAGAAAGCTACACTCAAGGAAGCCCATTCCAAGAGACAAGTTCTTCACATGCCTTTATTTATTCATTTGAAAGCTCAGGAAACTTTCTATTCACCCTTGAAGACCTGGCTATATCCATCCAGATGACCTGGAGTATATGGAGATAGTCCAACAGATGGCTCTTCTCACTCACAAAGCCAAGAAGTTCTACAAGAAGACACGAAGAAAGTTTCCATGCAATACAACTAGTGGAAAGTTTAGGCTGGATAAAAGCAAATTCAAATGTTACAACTGTAACCAAATGGGTCACTTTGCTAGGGAGTGCAAGGCACCAAGGACAAATGGTGGCCAAGCACAAACCAGACCAAACTACACTGAGAAAGCCACCCAAAATAAGAAGCCAAAGCAACAAGCTACAGTTGTTATTGAAGAAGGAGGCTTTGACTGGAGTTTTCAGGTGGAAGATGCATCTCCAAACCAAGAACTAATAGCTGACCATGATGAAGCAAAGGTATTGGAACATCTTTGTACACTGAATGTATTGCTAAAGTTAATAGATATAGGTCCTACAACTTAGAGATGATCTGATCTTAAGTCCTTAAATATCTTAAAATCTGATTTCAAAAGATCTGAAAATGACTACAAGTTAAAGATAGAGGAGTTAGAGAAAACCATTTCAGTTCTTAAACATGAACACACCAACTACAGGACTCAAATCAAAGATCATATAACCAAGTTGACTGAATACCAGGCTAAGCTTGTGATTAGCATAGCTAGGGCAAAAAATTATGTTCTTGAAGAAGAAACCTTCAAGAATATTATATCCTTATCCTTGCATGCAAAAGTTTATTATCAGAATAAGTAGGGACTGGAATCTAGTGAGATAGCTACTCCACACATAATTTTGTCTGTAAGATCTCCTAGGTGTGGAACTTGTGAAGATGAGCTTTCTCTCATACACCCCTTGACTAAAGAAGATGAAGAAGTGATAGTAGAGAATGCCTCTGAGAAGAGTGAAGAAGAGGATTTTAAGAAGGGTCATTATCCTATGGAGGAGAGTAAGAAGCCTGTGATGACAAAGTCTATGAGAAAGAACTTGATCAGAAAGAGCAAGAGAAAAGTAAAGAAGGCTCAGGAGATCAAGGATCCTTTTGACTTTAAGCAGAAACAAGTCTTTATCTCTATAGGATTTGAAGTGGTTAAGACTGAAAACTTCAACTTGAACTCTAGTACCAAGAGTTTTGGTTCATGTTCGAATCATCCCAGCATCAAGAAGAAGGTTGATCAGTTGTGTGCCACTGCTACATAGCCTGAACCATCCAACTCCAAGTGCAGTTCTCATCCTAAAAGAACTGTGTTATCATCTGCAAAGATGAAGTTGGAGAGGAAAAGTGATCAAGTTCAGCCTTGTTCTCAAAAGAAGGCTCTTAGGAAGAAGAAAATGAACTGTGTTATGTGTGAGAGTACTTTTCAGCTTGCTAAGGATTTTTTTTACAATCAAAGAAGCACTCTCCATGTGACCAAAGAAGAGAATTCTAAGAGTTCCAAGAAGAAAATATCTTTGGAATGAAAATTTGTTTCCTTTAAAAGCTCTAAAATTAAGATGAAGGCAAGTGGAAAATTGCTTTCGGAAGAAATTTGGTTTTGGAAGAAGGGAATACTTCTGAAGCACTGAAGCCTGCTTTAGTGATAGCAAGATCTTTTAAAGGACCATTCATCAAAACTTCCCAAGTCTGTCAAACTTCTGAAGTATTAAAGGTCAAGTCTAAACTTCCAAAGGTGGTGTGGAAGTTCAAGAAAGACCAAGTGACTGAAAGTTCTCCATCAACAATAGCAAAGGATCCTCAAAATATGACTATAGGATCAATTACTGTTTCATTACCTTCAACATCTTTTCATAAACTCAAGACAAGCAAGGCTTGGATTTCAAAATGTAACTAACCATCTCTTTTATACGGAAACAACTCAAGACAAACAAGAATGTCTAGATCATTGATAGTGGTTGTTCCAGGCACATGACAGGAAATAGGTCACTACTCCAAAATTTTGAAAGAATTGATGGAGGTCCAGTTGCTTTTAGAGGAGATAAGGGTGGTTACATATCTGGAAGGGGCAAGGTCACAAATGGTAACCTCAACATTGAGAAGGTAAACTTTGTCAAGGAGCTTGGATACAATCTTTTGAGTGTATCTTAATTTTGTGATCAGAGTCATAACATCTTTTCACTAAGCATGATTGAATAGTTCTCAAGCCCAGGTTGGTCATTTCTTATGAGCATATTCTTCTTAGAGCCTCCAGGAAAGGGAGCATGTACAAGATGGATTTGCAAGAAACATCTCCCTCAGGAGAAGTTTCATGCTTTCTGTCTAAAGCAAATAGTGATGAGTCTTTTCTCTGGCATAAAATAATGTGCCATGTAAACTTTAAGAACATGAATAAGCTAATTAAGAATGATTTTGTAACTGGAATGCCAAAGAAAGTATTTACAAGTGATGATCATTGTGTTGCATGTCTGAAAGGGAAGCAACACAAGGTATCTCACAATCCAAAGGAAATAAACTCCATCACCACTCCCTTACACTTGTTAAATAAGGATCTCTTTGGCCCTACTAGTGTAATGAGTCTAGGAAGGACCTCTTATTGTTTAGTGATCATAGATGACTTCACAAGATCCACTTGGGTAGAACTAAGGATGAGACTCCTGAGATTCTGAAGAATTTCATCTTAAAGATTGAGAATCTATCTTATAACAAGGTCAAAACCATAAGATGTGATCAAGGAACTGAATTCAAGAACCAAATCCTTGATACTTTTTATGATGAAAAGGGTATTACAAGACAATATAGTGCTCCTAGGACTCCTCAGCAAAATGGTGTTGCTGAGAGGAGAAACAGGCCACTTATTGAAGCTGCAAGAACTATGTTGTCTGACTCTAAACTGCCTATCATCTTCTGGGTAGTGGTAGTCAACATTGCCTGCTATGTGCAAAACAAAGTTTTAGTAGTTAAGATACATGGTAAGACTCCTTATGAACTTTGGCACAAGAGGAAACCTTTCATTGGTTTTCTCCGGTCTTTTGGATGTCCTTGCACAATCTTAAATACCAAAGATCAAATTGCCAAACTTGGGGAGAAATTAGATAATGGACATTTCATTAGGTACTCTTCCTAAGCTAAGGCTTATAGAGTATACAATCTCAGAACCAGGATTGTTGACGAGTCAACCAATGTGACTTTCAATGAACACACACCCAGTGTAATTGGTTTTGGTCCTGATTGGCCATTTGATCTTGATTTAGTTACCAACTGTTTTAATAGATCTTGTGAGAATGTTTTAGGGTCTATAGATATTCTACTAACAGGTGATCCTGATCCAATATTTGAACTAATAAGACCTTCAAGCTATACAACTTCTGCTCTAGTTGTAACTAATTCTGCAAATGAAGTTTCTATCACCACTACAATAACCAATTCAGTTGATACATCTGAGTTGCCTTCAAATTCTAGTTCAGAGGCTTAACAACTAGATAAAGAAGCTTAAAATGTAAAAGACCATGGTGGTGGTAATAGTGATCAAGAATTTTTTGATGCTGACAACCACTCCATTGAAGACAACATCAATGATGTCACACACTTATTAGATCGAGTCTCACTTGATAAGTGTGCTAATAAGGTGGGAGAAACATCAATGCCAGATCTAAATTTTTCTAATTCAGATCTCTCTTAGCAACTTACTATGATCCCTCAACTAAGGATCCACAAGTCTCATCCTACCTCAAACATCACTAGAGATGTTGACTCAGGCGTAAGAACAAGAAGACAAACCCATGATGCAAATGTTTGTCTTCACTCTTGTTTCTTATATCAGATAGAGCCTAAGAAAATTGATGAGGCTCTGAAGGATGGAAGTTGGGTTGAAGCTATGCAAGAAGAGCTGCTTCAGTTCAAAAGGCAAAAGGTTTGGGACCTATGTCCTTTTCCTCATGGGAAGACTACTATAGGAACCAAATGGGTTTTAGGAATAAGAATGATGATAGAGGACTTGTCATAAAAAACAAAGCTAGACTAGTTGTTCAAGGGTATACACAAGTGTAAGGCCTCGTTCCGGGACGCTCACAGCTGGTCAATCATTTCACATAAAACATATAATTATATTTAACTTTCATAAAACATCGCATCGGAACATCAAAATAACTTTTCATTTCATTATAAATGCTTTTGCAAATTAATACAATCATTTATTTCAAAACTGTTGATACATGTATGATCCTAGATCATGATATGAATGTAATAGATCTTGTTTGTCTGATTCTGATATAATGTTTGGAATGATTAATGAAATGATATTGGTTGTTTGTTATTTATAATGTTTAATATATCATTAATGAGTCGATGTTGAATTGGTTAATTAGGTTTGTGGTTGTTAGAATTGTTACACATAATGTTATATTAATTAATACATTCAAACTTAACAAAATGAAGTTCTCATACGAATGGCCCAAGCGAATGGACCATACGCATGAATAAATTCATACGAATAACTCAGTCGCACGACTGAACCAGGAGACTGGATCAGTTGTATGATTGTAACATAAGATTGGCTTAGTCGCACGACTGAACACTCAGTCGTGCGGATGAATCAACTGCATGGTTCAATCGCACGACTAAACCATACTCGTGGTTCAATCGCACGAATGAACAAGACTAACCTATAAATACAACCCAATTCGTGGAAAAACGAATGATTTAATTCTATTTCGATTCCAAATGTACCCTAGCCGTCCAGAAACCTCCAAGTTGATACTCCAAGTTCATAGAACGCAGTAGATCAATTCCTAATCGATTCTTAACGTTTGATTCAATACTTTATTGATTCTACGTGCGTTCTCACTGATTGGATCGCCAATCAAATAGGATTCACACTATTTGGTTTGGTTACACGTTAATCATTCAGTATTTCGTTCAAATACTAGGTCCTAACAAAAACATCGTTCGTTCGCATTACAATGCAAAAACATTAACAAAAGAATGCCATCCAAAATGCCAAGTAGCTGCCCCGCGCCATCCTCAGCAATGCTCACCTGCCAACTGGAAAATGCATGAAAAGTCAGTGTTGCTGAGTGAGTTCTAGTTTTAACATCAAACATACCTTACATTCATTAAAGCCGTTCTTTACTTTGCATGTGATCACACATCATACATACACATAGATAATATCATTCGTTCGCTAACTTTCGTTCATTCATCGTACGTCATTATCATTCACTTTTGTTACTTTCATTCACATCCATTCATACTTTCTTACTTTCTTTCGTATGTTCATTACATTCGATGACATGTATAATACCCCGAACATTGTGCACGAAGCTGGTTACTGGGCCTGAGGTCTTTCATAGACCTCGAACATTATGCACGAAGCTGACTCCAGTACCTAGGGCAAGTACATTCACCACTTATCTTTTCTCTTTCAATCTGGATCAGTTCCATACGCTATACCCCGAACATTGTGCACGAAGCTGGTTACTGGGCCTGAGGTCTTTCATAGACCTTGAACATTATGCACGAAGCTGACTCCAGTACCTAGGGCAAGCGGCAAGGATCCCATACATATGGAAAATCACAAGGATTGGACCCCAGTGTGTATCCTTCTAGGGTAGCGAACCCGCACATAGTTGAGCTAATACCCTTCATTGGGTGTGAACCTCCATACATTTGCTTGCAAGCCTTTCTTACTTACATTCATTTGTTAATGCATGCATTCTTTTATTATGTTCCTCTTTTCATTATCTTCCACTTTACATTACATAATACTTTCATTTCATTCATTAACATTCAACGTAAAGCCACGGGAAAATAATCATACAACAAGGAACATATACATAAACAGTCAACATCATCATACCGGGCATCATACATACATAACATACATCATATATACCATCATGCATAAGCATCGATCATACATCATAACCTACCAAACATAACACCTATGACCTTAAAACGTCAACTTACATAGCCCCCAAGAACCTCCCAAGTCAGAGCCTACATTACACTTTTTCTCCAAAAAGTCAGAAAATATTTTAAGTGTTCATCCGCATTTGCCTTTTTGTTCATCCGCATTTCTTTTTGTTCATCCGCATTGACTTTCTCATCCGCATTTGTTAATGTTCATCCGCATTTCCCCCAATACTCATCCGCATTTGTTAATGTTCATCCGCATTTCCCATACTTAGTCAATGCTCATCCGTATTTCCCACAATACTCATCCGCATTTCCCATACTTGGTCAACGCTCATCCACATTTCCCCCAATACTCATCCATATTTCCCATACATAGTTAATTCTCATCCGCATTAACTGTTCATCCGCATTGACTTTCCATCCACATTGACTTTCTTATCCGCATTTGTCAATGTTCATCGTATTTCCCCAATATTCATCCGCATTTTCCATATTTAGTCAATGCTCATCCGCATTTCCCCCAATAGTCATCCGCATTTCCCATACTTAGTCAATGCTCATCCGTATTCCCCCAATACTCATCTTCATTTCCATACTTAGCCAATGCTCATCCGCATTAATTGTTCATCCACATTGACTTTCCATCCGCATTGCCTTTCTATCCACATTGACTTCCTATCCGCATTTGTTCATCCACATTTGCCAACACTTCGGGAGTCTTTTTAAACATAGGCATATGAACTACTGTTGGACGTATGAGCAGCCTAGGGCACACTTATCATCATGAATTAGTCCCCAAACACAATCTATCATGTTCTAAGCTTAAATCTTACATTCTAAGCCTTAGAAACACAATCATAACATCAACAAGCATGAACATAAGTACCCGCAACATATACACATTCAAACATTTAGGTAAAAACCCAGTTTTTTAACAACATAAGTTCAAGCATTTCTAGCCCCAAAATCAGTTAAAAACCAGTAAAAAAGGGGTTCTAGAACTCACCTTTGCAGCTCTTGAGTATGGCTTCTTACAAACTCATTTGCAATTGAGTTCAACCACCTAGAAACCACTAAAACACACACAATCGAACGTACAAACACACATATGCATACACCCGAGGACATAACCGGTTAAGAACATCATAAAACCATGAATTCTTACCTTGAATTCAAATTTCAGCTTGTTCTTCCTTCTAAACTGAGAGTTCTCTGCTGCTCTTCCTACTTTCTCTCTCAAAAAAACATAGATCTGGATGTTGTAAGAGTAGAGTGGGCTGCCATGCCCACTTTACACCCACTTTCAAACCTTTTTGTCCTTTTGACACTTTTTACCCCTCAACTAGGGTAAAATATATTTTCTTTCTTTTTATTCACTTTATTCTTCTTTCTTTGACTTTTACAAAAAAATTACTGGTTGTTACAACAAGAAGAAGGAATTGACTACACAGATGTCTTTGCTCCTGTAGCAAGACTGGAAGCTGTTACGGATATTCTTGGCATTTGCTCCATCCAAGAACTTCAAGGTCTATCAACTTGATGTCAAATGTGCCTTTCTCTATGGATTGATTGATGCAGAGGTGTATGTCAAACAACCACCTGGATTTGTAGATCCTGATCATCCTAATTATTTCTGCAGGCTTGATAAAGCTTTTTATGGGTTACACCAAGCACCAAGAAAGTGGTATGAGACTCTATCTTAGTATCTCTGCAAGCATGGATATAGAAGAGGTACTATAGATGGAACTCTCTTCATCAAAGGAATAGGAAATGACTTGATGCTAGTTTAAGTATATATGGACGACATCATCTTTGGTTCAACTAATCCAATGCTCTGCAAAGATTTTGAGAAGCTGATGAAGGATAGATTTAAAATGAGTGCCATGGGAGAACTTAATTTCTTTCTAGGAATTCAAGTGAAGCAATTTGAAGATGGCATCTTCATAAGTTAGTCAAAGTATGTTCACGATATACTTAAGAGGTTCAACATGACTGATTGCAAGGTTGCTAAGACTCCATAGCAAGAAACCACTCCCTTGGATGTAACCTTGAGGGGGAGTGTGTGGATGAACATCTGTACAGGGCTATGATTAAGTCTTCTTATGTACCTTATAGCTAGTAGGCTTGATATTATGTTTGCCACATGTGTGTGTGCAAGATATCAAGCCAACCCCAAGATGTCACATCTTATCATTGTTAAAATAATTTTAAATATCTCAAGGGTGCCTCAACACTTGGCCTTGGTATCCAAAGAATTTTGACTTTAATCAGTATGCATATACAGATAGTGATTATGGTGGATGCAATATGACTACAAAGTCTACATCAGGGGGATGTTAGTTTCTTGTTGGAAGGGTTGTCTCCTAGCAATGCAACAAACAATCCCGTGTCTCTGCATCAACTGCTGAAGCTGAATACATTGCTACTACAAGCTGCTGTGCTCAGGTGCTTTGGACTTAGAATCATATGTTGGACTATGGGTTCAACTTTAAAGAGACTCCCAATCATAAAGACAACAATAATGTCATCTCTATTATAAAGAATCCTGTGCAGCACTCAAGGACTAAACACATTAATATCACGTATCATTTGATTGGAGATAACTTTGAGAAGGGCTTGATCAAACTAGTCAAGGTTAACACAAATGAACAATATCCTAATTAGTTCATTAAAGCTTTTGATGAGTAGAGATTTAAATATCTCATATCAGTATTGGGATGATTAACCTTTAGTAGCTTTTTCTTAAAACTAACTTATATTATTTCTAAAATTTTGTGTGTCTTAATCGTCTAAAATATCTCATCATCTTTAAAAGCTCATGTTTTCTTTGGAAGAAAATATTTTTTTAAAAATTTTCCTTAGACTTTTGAAAATCTTAATCGTTTCTGTCCTTCGGAAGATATGGTTTATCGTTGGAAAAAACTTATGCCTTTAAAACAAACAAGTGTTTATGTAAGATTACCTTAGGAAGAAATTTCTAAAATATCTTCTAAAGCTTAATATGTCCATTAAGTATTTGAATGTTTTTGAGGACAACTTTCTTTTGAAGAAAGTTATCTCTCAGAAGCTTTATTCTTAATTGAATAAAGTATCCAATACTTAATTCTCTTCCGAATCAAATTTTTCAAAACTCTTAGGAAATTCTTCTGAAGTCATTTTGGCTTCGGAAGCTTTATCTCAAAACTTCCAAAGAAATTATCTTCGGAAGACTTTTGACTTTTAATAAAACTACCTTTTGAGCAAAAAAAAACTACTTTTTCAAAAGTGGGACCGACATTCGGATTTCAAAGATTATCATCTTTCATTAACTTTGTCTTAAATTCATTTCATATATAAACCCAACGGTTCCCCTTTTTTCTTTATCATCTTCATCTTCTCCCAGACCTAAATTCTCAAACTTCTCTTGAACCACCTTTGTTCTTCTTTTTCTTCACCTTTAAGCTTTCTCAAATGGCCAACCTCAACCGCAGAAATGACCCAAACGTTTCCATGCAGTTACACAGGAAACACAATCAGGATGCTCTGTTAAACTCTAAGAAAGATCCACATTTCTCAAAGGTTTGTTGATTTTTGGCTCTGTCAAACTACTTCACGTCCCTACCATTCATCCTGTTCTTTATAAGGATCATTTGCTTGATTTCTGGAAGACCTGTCAAGAGATCATCCTAGATGAGGAGATGGCACTATCTGCTACAGTGCAGGGGAGGACAATCTTCATCACTCCAACAATCTTAAACACTCATCTTTAGCTGGATGATGAGGAAGATGAGTTGTCCTTTCCTAAAGAAGCTGTCAACCAATCCCCTTTCAGCAGATGGGCTATGAGGGGGATTTCTCTTTAAATATCTTTAGGAAAGAGAAGGTTTCATCCTAGTGGAAGTACTTACTACATGTGGTCATCCACAACTTGTCCAACAAGCATAGGGGTTGGGACCAGATTCCTGGAGATCTCTTCTTCATAGTGCATGGAATGGCTCAGGGGGTCAAGTTTAGGTACTCTCAGTCTATTTATAGAAATTTTCTTGCTAACTTGGACTCCTTAGAGTATTATATGTTTCCTAGATATATTAAACACATTCTTAACTATGAACTGGGATCACAGTTGAGGGAAACAAATAATATTCTTAAATTGGGACAGATGAAGCCCGACATCTTTAAAATTTTGAAGAAGCCAACTATTGGCTTCTCTGGGGTAGAAATAGCCCTTGTCTCAAAAATGTTAGAGCTCATTGCTCAAGATGACAACCTAGTAACACAAGCTAGTATTGAACCCACACCTTCAACCTCTCAACCACCAAAACATCCACAAATCACCTTCACCTAGAAAAGAAAATCCAAGTGAACCCCTACAAAAGTTACTTAGTTTGTGCAGGCCCCAATACTATTACCCATATAAAAGGAAGTGGACTCTAGAGCTCTCACTACTCCTAAGGAGCAAACCACTCCTATTACTTAGACTATCAGTCCTGAGATTCCTCATGCTCAGACTAATGAGCTCATTAGCCCATAGCCTTAAGCCTTCACTTTGAGTCTCAACACTCTAGTGAATAACCTTTAGGGAAAAGTTACCATCCCCAGCTTTTAGATCTTAACCAACCAATCCCTAGCCTTGATTTATATGATAATGAAGACTTGGAATTCAGTGAGTATCATGAGTCTCTTTTCTCTTCCCCCACTCAAAGAGAGATGAGTGATCCTGCTTCTCCCTTGTCTAGCCTACATCATCTACCCACTACTGAGGTGGATATTCCTGACTCTGCTCAGGATGTCCATATGGAAGAGGCTCTCACTTCTAGAAGTGATTACATATTTAAGACCTTAACCATGGCAACTCAGCCCACTGATACTCCATCTGAAGTAGTCTTTGAGCAAAGGAAAACCAGCAGCCAAGAACATCATGCTGGTGGTGAGACTGAGGACTTTGGTCCAATTATCTCATCCCCCAATGAATCTTCTAATGAAGAAAAGGGGAATCTAAGACTAAAGGTGCAAAAACTATTCAAAACATGCACCTATCTAGTCTCTAAGGTTAGTCACTTGGAATCTCAGGTGACTACCTTACATAACAGGGTCAATGATCAGTAACTTGAGATTTCTTATCTCAAGGAGAAACTAGCTAGGAGACCTTTAATCATTCGGTATTTCGTTCAAATACTAGGTCCTAACAAGTGGTATGAGAGCTTTGGCTCTTGATTACGTGTGATTCAATCAAGATTGATAAAAAGTTTGGTGTTTTCACTAAAAACGCCATCTTTTGTGTCAAAAGTTGTCTTGGACGTACCCTGCTCATCAAGTTTCGGTTTCTACGGCCTTAGGCGATTAGGGTTTGTAAAATTTCGAATTTTTTACGGCTAAAACACGTTCAACCTAGAAATTTTCGCAAAACAGCTGCTTTAGTCGCACGAGTGAGCCATTCGCACGACAGGACTCATTCGCATAGTCTAGATGCACGATTGGACTGAGTTGCCTCTCCATTAGTACGACTGAACCATCCGTTCGCAGTGTTCATACGTATCAGCTTCATTCGCTCGACTGAACCAATCGCTTAGTTCAGCCGCACGATTGAACCAATCGCATAATTCATTCGCACGGATAGCCCATTCGCATCACCCAGTCGCACCAGTTTGACAGTTTGGTTAGTACACTTAAAGGTTAATCGAGATGGAAGATCAGATGTCAGCGTTTATGCCGGCAAGGACTCAAGGATCCAGAACCTGCTGTTGCTTGAGAGTGAGGTAGGGAATCATAATAAAACACCAAAACTCTTAACGTTAGATGTGTTTCCCCACTGGAAACAACATTTTGAGATCTACCTCAATGGTAAGGATCCAAATTTGTGGGAAGCTATCGAGATTGGGTATAGTATGCCGGTGGGAGCAGATGGGGTAAAACATACTTTAGGAGGGATGACCGCTGCTCAGAAAGTCAAGTATAATGCAGAGAAGAGAGTTTATGCATTGATTACACAGTCTATTCCTAAAGATATTTTCCACCCGTACTCGGAGAATAAGCAGGCTAAGAAATTGTGGGATGAGCTAGAAAAGGGATATGACGGGAATGCTTCGTTGAAGGCAATTAAAGCTAAGGAACTGAAGAAGGAATTTGACAACCTCTCATCAATGGGAAACGAGAGTTGGACAATGTTATTGATAGATTCAACCATCTTAAGAGTGAACTGCATACACATGGCGTTGCTACTACCATGGAAGAAAAGGTGTCAAATTTTGCAGACGGATTGCCGGAAAAGTGGGCTTCATTTGTGTCAAATCTGAGACAGAATGAGATGCTGGCAAAGTTGGATATCAACGACTTCATTCTAAAGCTGCAAGAAGAAGCACTTATGATGAAGTACAGAGCTCAGAAGTCTTCGTATTCTCAGAATCCAGCTTTGTACAATGCCACGCCTCAAGCTAAGACGTCTGGAGCACCTCTTCAGACTGCATTTGTGTCTAGCTCATCGGGTCCTTCACAAGCTTATCCTTCAGGATCAGAAACTTCCGGGTCTTCGTGTACCCATTACAGTGGAACTGAAGCGAATGCTACTAGACTGAAGACCGAGAACCTTGGAAGTATTACTGTGGAAGTAGCTCGAGAGCACATGGATCTTTTGGCAGCAGTGGTTAATTCTTATGATGGACTTGTTGCTGGGAAGATTGGAAACTGCCATCTGGTAGATGAGGACTACGAGCAGGTGGATGAAATGGAGCTGGAGAGAATGGATATTATGTGGGCCTTAGCTCGTGCTGTCCGGAGGGCGAAGAAGTTTGTGAAAAAGACCGGACAGAACTTGGTTGCTACTAAGGATACCACATTAGGCTTTGACAAGAGTAAAGTGACCTGCTTTAACTGTGGAGAAAAGGGGCACTTCAAGAGAGAATGTGTGAAGCCAAAGAAAATGGGAACGGGAACCCATTCTCGTCCTTCACTCGTCAAGACAAGCAAGCTAGTAGTTCTACTTCATCAAACAAGGATCCAAAGGCCTGACTGCACATGATGATGAAGGACAAGACTGGAGCTTTCAGTTTGTCTATCCAGGGGAATCAAATATTGCCAGTGTAGAAGACTTAGATGATGATTCCGCGAGTGAGGGAGATATTGCAGTTGAGATAGCGTTGTCAAATATTGAAGAGAAAACTGCAACTGAGGTCAGCTACAAGCCTGAAGAAGAGATTTCAACAGCAAAGAAAGGATCACCAGAACCAGAGACATCTGATGCTACGTTGATGGCTAACCCTACTGAACCTTCTCAGGTAAGTACCACTGACCAACTGTTTAAAAAACATGCTTGTTCTGATTGTGATACTTTTAGAGATAGCATAGATGAGAAATTTGCTAGGTTATTAGATCATAATGATAACTTAGTAAAGGATTTGCAACTATGCACTGAGGCTAATAGAGTTTTAAAACAAAATGAGCGTAGTTACAAAGAAAAGATAGACTTTTTGACCAAACAGCTTAGGGAACTGAAGTAGTTGCATTTAACCAAGCTAATGACATTAGGTACTATCTTAACTCCCTAGAAGACACTAAGAAGCAAAAGGCAGATTTAGAAGTAGAAGTAAACTCATTAAAACAAAAACTGCACAGTTGGACAAGTTCATCACACATTGTCCAACACTTAGTGAACGAACGAAACAACAGGGAGGGTTTGGGTTATAAAGTGGTTCCTCCACCACCTGAGACCTTGATGAACACTAAGAGTAGACCTATAAATAACAACCCCATCAAGGATCATGTGGTGTCTACTCCTCTGGTTAGTGATCCAGATTCCTCATGTTCATCAATGGAATCTGGAACAAAAAAAAGGTGGCCACTTCAAAGGCAAAGGGTAAAATGCCTTGTGTTAATCTGGAAAAAGAATTTGAAAAGATTAATATAAAGTACGGGACAAACAAAGTCAAATCTGAATCTAAAAGGACTGCTAATGTTAATGTTTCCCAAGCTTCATGTCAAAAACCAGTTAATCAAAAAGAAAAAGATGTTAAAATTGTTAAAACAATTAATTTTGTTAAACAGGAGAAAACATCAAAAGAAACAAAGTCAAAACCCAAACTAAGTAATGTTACCAAAGTGTCACACACATCTCCACAAAGAAAGTTTAATCATAAAGTAGATAGCAGGTCGTGCTACAACTGTGGAGAGTGTGGACACATTGCTTCCTTTTGTCATTACTATCAGACACCTAGGAAGAAGATTGAACCTCAAAATTCAAAACCTAGGTCTTATAAGAGGAGTTCCTTAACTACACCTAGATGAACTAGCGCACCTAATGTTCAACCCATTAGCCAGTCGACTGTTTATCACAAACAGGCATTGCACAAATCTGGCTTATGGAAAGAGAAGTCATCCTCTGCGTCTGATAATGATGACAAGAAGGAACCTGAGCTTCCCTCACCCTCTAAGGGAAAATGGGTTGAATTCATGATGTGTGATGCCTCTGGGAAACCCAAGCCAGTAAAGGCTTGGGTTCCTAACCTAAACTAATGGTTTTACTTTGTATGTGCAGGGTGTTCACTATAGTGCTAAAACCAACACGTGGATTGTAGACAGCGGAGCATCCAGGCACATGACAGGAAACAGAGCTCTTTTATCAAACGTCAAGCAAATAAAAGGAGGGCATGTTTCGTTTGCTGGAAACAAGGGGGTTATATCACAGCTCAGGGAGAAGTTGAAAATCAGAAAGTTAAGTTGATAGGGTGAACTACGTTCAGCAACTTCAGAACAACTTACTTTATGTTCCCAAATCTGTGATAAAGGTTTCAAAGTCATATTCGACAACAAGAAGTGTTACGTCCTTAAGAAAGACTACGTTATTCCAGAGGACCAAGTTCTAATGACAGCTTCAAGATATAAAGACCTTTACGTTTTGGATCTCTCAACAGCTTCTACAACGGATCATGAAGTTCAATGCTTTCTATCCAAAGCCACTGAGAAGGACTCCATATCTGGCATAGGCAAGTGGGACACATCAATCAACGGAAGATGAATCACTTGATCCAGAAGGATCTTGTGAGAGGAGTAATGTCAAGAATTTCCAACTTCCTGATTTTTGTATAGCTTGCAAGAAAGGCAAACAGACTAGGAAGTCTCATAAGGAAAAGAAAGTTCATTCAATAGAACTTCCTCTTGAACTTCTTCACATGGATCTGTTTGGTCCAGTCAGTATAAAGAGCATTACAGGCGACTTGTACTGTTTTGTTATTACTAAGACTACACAAGATCTCTTGGGTAATGTTCGAAGTCCAAGTCAGACACATTTGAGTCATTCAAGGAGTTAGTGGCCACACTAGAATCTCTCTACAAGCTGAAAGTGAGATAAGTACGCTCAGACAACGGGACTGAATTCAAGAATCAGTGGATGGAGGCTTACTGCAAGGAAAAGGGAATTGTGCATCAATTCACTTCTGCATACACGCCTCAGATCAATGGTGTTGCTGAGAGAAAGGACAAAAGCTTGATAGAGACAGCACAGACAATGTTGGCAGACTCGAAATTGCCTATCCAATTTTGGAATGAGGTAATGGCTAATGCGTGTTATACACTGAATCGAGTTCTGATAGTCAAGCGCCACGGAAAGACATGTTACGAGCTACTACAACGACGTAAACCAAATCTGGAGTATCTCGAACCATTTGGCGCACCGTGTACACTTCTGAAAAAGACTCAAGACGGTAAATTCAGCGAGAAGGCTGATGAAGGAATCTTCCTAGGATACAACATACCAACAAGAGAGTTTACAATAACTCAACGGTCTAGTAGAAGTGTGGTGTAATGTTGATGTTCAGAGATATACCACACCACCTACTAGCAAAGGACCCACCTACTTTTTCGAATATGATGGATTCTTTAAGTCCTTCCACATCCCTATCTCTCCTTCTGATGATGACTTGGCTACTCGAATGATGGATGATATCTTAAATACACCATCTCTTGATTCAACATCATCAAGTTTACAAGGAGAATCATCACTCATTAGGGGGAGTAATCGATGACAGTGACTCCTCCTCTGAAGATGAGGCTGAAGAAGATGACCAGAACAGTCAGGAGCAACAGGTTCCAGTTCCTGAAAGTCTACAAGCATCTAACGGTGATGCACCTTCAACTTTAGAACCTCAAACTCCTTCTACCTCAGATGCAGAACCAAATGTTCATAATCTTGGCTCTGAGGTAGCTGTTTCTACTACTCCAGGATCACGTCTAAACATCTATCATCCCTTAGACAATGTCATTGGGGATGTCAGATCAGGAGTACAAACCCGAAATTAGCTATACTCAGCTGATTATGCCTCTGTTATGGAAAAGGGTTACATTCATGATGGTGCTTATCAGTGTTTTGTCTCGCAGTTTGAGCCAAAACACGTAAGTGATGCATTAAATGATGAGGCATGGGTGAGTGCCATGCAAGAAGAACTTCTTCAATTCAAGAAGTTAGGAGTATGGACTCTGGTACATAGACCTAAAGGTGCTAAGGTAATTGGCACCAAATGGGTCTTGAAATGCAAAAAAGATGACCAAGGGGTCATCATCAGAAACAAGGCTCGATTGGTTGTTCAGGGATTTGCCAAGTTGAGGGGATTGACTACAATGAAGTGTTTGCACCCGTGGCAAGGATGGAAGCCATCCGTATCTCCTTGCCTATGCATCGTATATGAAGATTAAAGTCTATCAATTAGATGTGAAGAGTGCATTCCTTCATGGGGAAATTCGAGAGACAGTGTATGTCAGTCAACCCGACGGATTTGAAGATCCTTATCATCGGGACAGAGTTTACAAACTCGACAAGGCCTTATACGGGCTTCATCAAGCTCCTAGGGCCTGTTATGAGAAACTCTCAACTCATCTTGTGAAACACGGCTTTCGTAGAGGAGTCATTGACTGCACTTTGTTCATAAAAGAAAAAGATGGAGACCTACTACTAGTACAAATCTATGTCGATGACATAATCTTCGATTCAAAGAACGAAGAATTATGCAACGAGTTTGAAGCAGTTATGAAGAAAGAGTTTGAGATGAGTGTTATGGGGGAGATGAAATTCTTTCTCGGGTTACAGGTGGATCAGACACCAAATGGGATCTTTCTACATGAGACCAAGTATGTGGGAGACATTCTCAGTCGGTTTGACATGGAGAATGCCTCTGCTGCTGGGAATCCACTTGCTACAAATCATGATATAACACCTGACGAAAATGGAGATCTGGTAGATGCCATAATGTACCGAGGAATGATTGGATCCCTCATGTATCTCACTGCGTCAAGACCTGGTATCATGTATGCTACATGTTTATGTTTAGATATCAGGCTAAGCCTAAGGTTAACCATCTGATCGGGGTCAAAAGGGTATTTCGTTATCTGAAGGGTACACCCACACTTGGGTTGTGGTATCCTCATGATGATGACTTTGAGCTCATGGCGTATAGTGACTCGGATCACGGGGGCTGCAAGATGAACTACAAGTCTACATCAGCATGGTGTCAATTCTTTGGGAGGAGATTAGTTACCTGGCAGTGTAAGAAGCAGACCTCGTTGCATTGTCAACCTGTGAAGCCGAATACGTTGTTGCTGCAAGTTGTTGTTCACAAATCATCTGGATTCAACAGCAAATGCGGGATTACGGTTTAAAGTTTTCTTCTACTCCTATCTTTGTTGATAACTCTGCTGCAATTGCAGTAACTAAAAATCCGGTACAACATCCAAAGACCAAACACATCGGTATTAAATACCATTTCATAAGAGACTGCTTTGAAAAGAACTTAATTGATGTGGTAAAAATTAATACTAACTTTCAACGCGCTGACCTCTATACAAAAGCCTTTGATAAACCACGTTTTCTATATTTGCTAGAGGTCAACGGCGTTAAAAAGAAAAGTGATGTTATTCCGATGATGATCATGTGTAGTCTGATGCATTGCAGTTATATTTTTCTTGTTTAATTTTCTTTATTTATTTTATTCTGTTTAAATTAAATTCATGTTATTTAGCTGTCTGTTAAAATCCTAAAATAATTAAATCCATTATGATTTTAGAATTTTAGGGGGAGAGTAGGTCAGCTAGTAACATTAAAAAAAAACGAGGGAGAAGGAGTACATAGCCGAGATAAGGTAGATCGTATCTGTGATACCGATTCAAACCTTTTGGAAAATGATAGTACACAGGAACAAATCAAAAGGGACTTTAAAATTTAATTTAGAAAAGATGCAAAATTCAAAGTATAAGTCTGTGTAGTCTAAGCAATATAAAAAGGGAAGATGATAGAAAAACTGGTAACTACTAAGGTAACACAAAGAAAGTAGACCTAGAGATTGTTAGACCACAATGATATGTGGTAGATTCAACACAATAGATGAGTAGACCTGACTGGTGATTTCAAGATCAAACTAAGTTGTTCAACTGATTGTGGGCTGCCATCTTATCACTGGTTAACATAATCAACAATATTCCAATAAGGGGTAATGAGCATGTAAACGCCACAAATGTGTGCGGATGACCATAAATAGAGCAAAGCACGAAAAAAAATGAAAGACAAATGCTATCAAGCTAATGACATATGTTGTTGGTGCATTATTGCAAAATAAAATGCAGCTGCTCTAACAAGAAGATAGGTTGTGTGCCTCTCTGCTGTGCGATGGCACTGACCTGAGGATAAGCATAACCTAGATATTCTAGAATTCATTGTTGTTTGCCGCCTCTCTGCTATGCGATGGCACTGACCTGAGGATTGGCATCTCTTTGAAAGCTCTACGAATAGTCTCTTCTTGTAAAAATACCCGTAGACCGCTCAAAAGCTCCTAAGGAATGTTGATTACCATATAAGTGTGGGATCCACAAATGTTAGTTGAAATAATTAAACCTAAAACTATCACCAGTTGTGTCTAAAGTCTGTGTATGGATTTAAGAGGACAAATATACTGACAATCATTGTGGCTGCAATTCTTGAAAGTACAATCAATGTGGGAATCTAATAGTACCAGTGTGATTTCCTAAATTTGCTAACGACTCTGGATGAAAACCAAGAATTGAGCATCTAAAGGTTTTGATAACAAGTCCCAAATGATTTGACTTGCCTGTATGATTCCAAAATTGAATTGTTCCAGGTGTGGTCAACTAAATTGAAGCTGCCTATTTTGGAACCAAATCTAGGAGATGTCTATCTTAGGATTTATCTCTCACAAAAAGTCAAAAACAAGTTTTATTTTTGTATTTAGTTTAAGGTTCTAGTTAGTTAGTCATTTTAGTTTGTTTGTTCGTCGGACTATGTCATGAAAATCAGTATGGGATTCACTCACATAAAAGGGTCATGTCTGAGATGGCCACGTGTGTTTTCGAAGTTTAACAGTGTCACGTCTGAGGTGACTAAATTGTTTAAAAGGATCATGTCTGAGATGATCAATGCTCATAATGGTAAATTTCAACAGGTAAAAAGGGTTTAAGTGCTAAATGTTCATAAGTGTAACCCATTCGCACGACTGGATCATAAGTATGGACCACCATGCGAATGGATCCCATTCGCATGACTGGACATGAGATTGAGCCATTCACTTGAATGGCTTATCAGAATGATCCATTTGACCGAATGAAAGGGTGCCAATGAGTCAGTCGACCGACTGAGACTCAGTCGGTTAACTGAAGGTGCGAATGAAAAGGGCACGAATGAGTCAGTCGACCGACTGAGACTCATCGGACAGCTGAATGTGACTGACTGGGCAAATCGCACGACTGAGCCTCAGTCGCCCGAATGAACTGAGCGAATGAGGCCAGTCGGCCGATTGAACTCAGCTTCAGTATTTAAATGGCCATAGTCGATCGCATTCCACTCATCACCCTCAATCACTCCTAAATCGCACATTATACCGTTACTCTGCCGAAATTGCTTTAGACCTTGTTTCCACATCTTTATTGATATTCTAACTTGTGTTGACATTCATACAGGTATATATCAGTGAAATCATACCGGAATCAGAAGAAAGCAAGCCCTAATTGTGTGATAATTGACTGAAACAAGAATCAGACCGTAAATGACCTAATAACCAACTGAACTAAGCAACATGTTAAAACTAAGTCTAATAGGTCATTAGTTAAGAGATTCCGAGTCCAGAGAGACATTAACCACGTTTAATTTCATGAATTGATCAAGACTCGAACCTCAGTCGATTGAACAGTGGGTCATGCGATTGGTCGTCTGGGTGAACTTCAATCGCACGATTGAGGCTGCCGAATGGATCAATCGGCCAAATGTATCATGCGAATAAACTCAGTCAGCCGACTGAACCAATCGCAGACTCAGCCAACAGATTGAACTAAGTCGCATGTCTCATTCATCCGAATGAGCTCAGTCGCATGAAAGGCCAACCGACTGACTTCAGTCGTGTGATTCATTCGTACGAATGAATCAGATTGAATTTAAACTACACTTTGAACTGAAGTTTGATGTGTTAGACCAAAAGAACCAATGAGCCGGATCAGAAAAACCTTTAAGTCCCACAGACATCACAACACTACTGAAGACCACAACAGCTGAAGACAACAGCCGATTACAAAGTCTGGAGACAAGTGCTGAAGACAAAGTCTGAAGACAAGTGCTGAAGACAAAGTCTGAACACAAGTGCTGAAGACAAAGTCTGAACACAAGTGCTGAAGACAAAGTCTCAAGACACAAGTGCTGAAGACAAAGTCTGAAGACACAAGTGCTGAAGACAAAGTCCGAAGACACAAGTGCTGAAGACCAAAGTATCAGACGTTGTCACAACAGCTGAAGAGGTCTTCTTCAGTAGTTGTGACGGTTTACCTTTCAGTAGTTTTATATTTATCAGTAGTTTTGTAAAACGACTGAAGAGCTTGTTCTTCAGTCGTTGTAGTTTCAGTAGTTTCTTATCAGTAGTTTCTTATTTTGTACTTAACACTCTGATATGTTCTCAGTAGTTGTTAACATTTCAGTAGTTTGTTAAGAGTTAGTTATTTTTGTAATAGATCTACCAGTTGTCACTTTCCCGTGATAACAGCAGCGATTGCACTCTATATAAGGAGTGTCAACCTATTGTAATAGTGGAATGATTTGATCAGAATATTCGATATTATTGAAACATTCCTTGTTACAGAAATATATTCTCTCGTTATAACCGTATTTGTTCTTATGCATACGAGTATCAAATTCTTGCTACAATTTGTCTAATTCTTGTTCTTATTCCGCTGTGCTACGCTCCATTACATCAAACTTGTGATCACTGATCCTGACAAATGGTATCAGAGCTTGTTAATCATTGATCGATCTAATAATTGATCATTGAAACTGCTATTCAAGATCCAAGTTTGATTGAATTAGCATTTTTGTGTTGTGCAAGAAACGGTTATAGAGATTGAATTTTCTGTGTTTTCTGGCCATTCATCCTGAGATTTTCTCTTGGTTTTCATTGAGTCTGTTGTGGTCTTTATAAAAACGTTTAAAAGCTTGAATTAAAGTGTATTTGGACTCAAAATGACTACTCCTTCCAATGATCCTCACAATACTGGTTCCTCAACCAAGCCTCCAATGCTGGTTAGGAATGAGTATAACATATGGCAACGACGAATGCTCCATCACCTGTCTGTTAACAGCGCAGGTTGTTGGACATCAGTGGTACATGGTCCACACAAGCCTATGGTGAATAACCCAGAAACCAATCAAATGGTTCCGAAGAGGAGGGAGCAATACTCAGATGAGGATAAGAAGTTGTTTGAGATTGATGCAAAAGCCCATGGAATTCTGGCCATAGCACTGCCTAATGAAATCTATTCTGGGCTAATGCATCATGAAACTGCCCATGACCTCTAGAATGCCTTGAAAGAACAATTTGGAGGAACAGATGAGGTCTTGGCAAATAATAGAGAAATCCTTGCCCAACAATATGAGACATTCTCTCATAGGAAGGGTAAGACACTGACTCAATAGTTCGAGTGGTTCTCTTGTTTGATCTCTGAATTAAAAATGGTCAAACATGAGAACACCAACAGCCAAATGAATAAAGATTTCTCAGATCACTGCCTGAGAGATGGGACACATATACTATTGTCCTACGCTCCAGTGCAAATTTGGACAAACTATCTCTCCCAACTCCATGGGAAATTGCTCACATTTGAGAGAGAGATAGAACATAAACAAAACTGTCTTCATCTGGAAAGCTCACTGAAGACGTTGTACCAGGCAACACTACCTTGGTTGGTCATGAGTTAGAATATGCTTCATCTGAATGCCAGTATGATGAGCATATTGATTTCTCTTCAAACACTTCTGATTCTGCATTTGTGAGTGTTGATAGTCAGTTTACTAGATGAAATGACAATCTATGCTTCATCATGGATGATCTCAAGGAGATTGCTAATGATGACTTAGAAGAGATGGATATTTTGAGCCAAATGGCCTTGATAAATATCAGATCTCAGAAGTTCTACAACGAACTGGAAGAAAGTTCCCAGGACTCTCTGGCAAAACCAAAGTTGGTTTTGACAAGAGTAAGTTGAAGTGTCACAAATGCCACAGGCTTGGACACTTTGCTAGAGAATGCAGATCATCTGGATCTAATTCCTCTGCACCTTTTGTGACTTTCCCTGGCAATAGTCAACAACACAGAGGGCAACATCCTGTCAATTCTAGTCATCATTCTCAACCACAATCTCCTGCATATTTTGTTCCTCAGGGTCAAATGCCATATCCTTACCCTTGTTATTACATGCCACAGTCAAATCAAGTTCAAGTTCCTATAGTACCACAACCTCATGCACTACCAGAACCTCAACCATCTCAATTCATCAACCTCCTCAACCTCAACAACACAGCTTCTTCACCCCTAGAGGTGTTGACTGGAGCAGTTTACCGGATGACATGTCTGGTCATGAACAACTGTTCACAGGTGCTGGTCAACATGGTGGTGACAGTCCTTTTGGGAATCTGGCTCTCATGGCCCTGGAGTCTACTGAGGGTTCCTGCTCAAATCATCATCTTCACAGGTAACTCAGGTATCTTCAGAGGCTAAAGCCAAGTTATGTTCTGAATCATGCATTGCTGCCTTTGTCTCCATTAGAGAGGCAAATGTAGCATTAATAAATCTAAAACTTGAGTTTGAGAAAACCATTTCCAAAAGAAAAGCTGAGTTTGAGTCTGCTCTTAATAGTAAAAATGATGAGATTTATAAGCTTAAATGCCAATTAAATGATGAAAAGGCTAAGCTAGAGGTTATTCTGGATGACCAGAGAAGTCTCAAAGAAACCCTTGCAGTCACCCAGGTAGAGTGTGATCGATGGGTACAATCATGCAAAGGTTTTGAAATGCTTCTTAGTAAGCAATCTGCTTCCAATGTGAAGTTTGGTATTGGTTACAATCACACTGCTCCTCCTACAGATTTTGCTTCAAGAGCAGAAGTGAAATCTGATGGAGAAGCAATAACCAATCCACCTCATCATGTGATTCACTTTTTGATAAGCATCATCAAAAGTTAAGTCAGCACTAAGCCCTCTCAGAACCCATCAGCTGATATTGATGGTTCTACTGCTGACACTCACATGATAAAAGAGATGATCAACTCAGGTTATTTCTGAAAGTCCTAAAAGGACTGGAGAGCAAGATTAACACCTGAAGTTCAAACTCCACTACTGTCAGCACTGAAGAGAAGAAAACTGTCAGTAGAAGAGTTTGAAGACTACTAAAGAGGAAGTCAAGAAAGCAAATAATGCTTCCAAAGTACTGAAGAGCAAGTCTTCAGTAGTTTCATCCTCTTTAGTTGATGATCATCATAAGATGAAGAAGAAACCATGTGAAGTATGTGGTTTGTTTAATCATCTTACAGATGATTGTTGGTACAAAGGGGATCCAAACTCAAACATAAAGAAGAAATTCAAGAAAAATGGTTAAAATGAAAACTGAGTTTGGAGCCACATTTGTACTAGCAACATCAAATCCTGTAACCCTCAAGTCCAAACAGAAATCCAAAAAGGAAGGGGTTAAACAGGTAACAGCTGAGATTGCTCAAAAGAAGAAGGTGCAACATAGGAACTTATCAAACTCCAATGCCAATGTGTCTGAAAGAGCTGAAAGCCTTATCCCAAAATCAGACACAGCTGGTTATGATGGTTCAACATCTATTGGGAAGAGTTAACCAATTAGATGTTCCTATGTTGAAACCACAGAAAGGGGGTCCAAGCCAAAGGATTCCTTTTCTTCACCAGCTTCTTCCTCTCAGGCTGTTGTTTCCAACAAACATGTTAGTTTACCATCTGTTGATGAGAACAGGCCCAAGACCAAAAAGGTTTGGGTCTCAAAATATAACTAATTTGTTGTATTTTGCAGGGTTCTTCAACATACCTCAGAGGCATCTGGTATGTAGACAGTGGAGGATCCATGCATATGACAGGAAACAGATCTCTTCTTAATGACTACTCTCAAGGAAGGAAGGGGTTTGTGTCATTTGGCAATGATGCAAAGGGTTACATCATCGGCAAAGGCTTTGTTTCAATGGGGAAATAAAGTTTGATGATGTTAACCATGTGGAAAATCTCAAGTACAACCTCTTGAGTGTCAGTCAAATGTGTGACAAAGGCCATGTTGCTCTTTTCACCAGTCAGAACTGTCGGATTCTGTCATCCAAAGTTCTAAGTTTGATTGATAAGGTGTGGATGAACACACTCTCCTAAGGCCAACAGGACAGGAAGAGTGTATGCCTTAGATCTTTCCAAGAAAATAGATCTTAAAGGCCATCCTTGCCTATTTTCCAAGGCTTCCCCCCAAGAATCTATTCTATGGCATAGAAGGCTGGGTCATGTTAATCTCAAAAACATGAATCAGCTGATAAACCATGGTTTAGTAAGGGGACTGCCTATGAAGGAGTTCAAGTGTGAAGATAACTGCACTGCTTGTTTAAAAGGAAAACAGCACAAAGCTTCATTTCCCTCCATAGAAGAACCTAAGTCCACTGCCTGCTTACAGCTTCTTACATGGATCTCTTTGGTCCTGTGAAAGTGATGAGTATGGCTAAGAAGAAATACTGTCTGGTAATTATGGATGATTACTCCAGATTTGTATGGACTTCTTCTTGCATTCAAAGGATGACGCTGCACAGTCCATTATGAACTTTGTGTTACACGTTGAGAAGCAGTATTCCCTACCAGTTAAGTGTGTGAGGAATGACAATGGTACTGAATTTAGAAACCACACACTTGATGAGTTTTACTTATCAAAGGGAATCAAGAGGCAGTATAGCATCCCAAGAACTCCTGAGCAAAATGGAGTAGTGGAGAGAAAGAACAGGACCCTTATTGAAGCTGCAAGGTCCATGTTGGCTGACTCTGGACTGCCAATGACTTTTTGGGCTGAAGCTGTCATACAGCTTGCTATGTACAGAATAGAGTTCTAGTAATCAGAGGTTGATGAAGACTCCATATGAAGTTCTTCATCATTTGGCCCCTCTAATTTCATTCTTCAGAGCATTTGGGTGTCCTTGTTTCATTCTCAACACATGGGATCAACTCCAAAAATTTGATCCTAAGGTGATGCAGGGTACTTTGTTGGTTATTCATCAACTTGCAAAGCATACAGAGTCTTCAACTGCAGAACAAGATGGTTGAAGAGACTCTACATGTTAAGTTTAATGAATCTCCTAAGGACAAGATTCCACAAGCCCTGTGAAGCTATTTGATTTGGACATACTGCAATATGTTCCTTATCAAACTCCTGTTGTGCTCCTGTCAACAGTTCACCACCTGGTGGTACTGCTGGTGCTGATGATGATGATGATAGCAGTACTCACCTCTTCAGGTTTAGTGATCAACTGCCTGATTCAGCTAGACCTGATGTTCCTGTAGCCCCAGTAGCACCATCCACAACAAATGCTGATGAGATTTCTTCAAATCAACTTCCTTTGAATTACCATCCACTGATTGGTTTCAAGGAAATGATTCACCATCACCATCTGTTGCTGCTGAACCTGCTACAAACACTTGCACAGATCTCATTGTGTATCAAGATCTGAAGAATCACCCTATGTCTCAAATCATGGTGATATCACTGCTGGCGTATCAACAAGAAGTCAATTGTCAAATTTCTGCTTCTATGCTCTCTTCATCAGTCAGCAAGAGCCAAAGATTATCACATTGCTTTAAAGGAAAATGGATGGGTTGATGCCATGCAGCTTGAGCTTCTTCAGTTCAAGAACAGCAAGTGTGGGAACTGGTTCCTCTACCTCCAGGTAAGTGTGCAATAGGCACTAATGGGTTTTTAGGAACAAAACTGATGAAAATGGGCTTATTGTTAAGAACTAGGCCAGACTGGTTGTTCAGGGGTTTGCACAAGAAGAAGTATTGATTATGATGAAACCTTTGCCCCTGTAGCCAGACTGGAAGCAATTCGATTGTTTTTAGCTTATGCTGCTTATCAAAACTTAAAGTTTTTCAAATGGATGTCAAAAGTGCATTTTTGTATGGGAAAATTAAAGAAGAGGTTTATGTATGTCAACCACCAGCTTTGAGGACAATAAACATCCTAATTGGGTGTATAAGCTTGATAAGGCTCTTTATGGGTTGAAACAAGCTCCTAGAGCCTGGTATGAGACATTATCAAACTTTCTTCTGGAAAATGATTTCACTAGAGGCTCCATGATAAGACTTTATTCATTAAGAAAGCGGGCAGCATAATCTACTTGTTCAAATTTATGTAGATGATATTATTTTTGCATCCTCTGATCCTCAGTTGTGTGATGCCTTTACAAAGTTGATGCAACAGAAGTTTGAAATGAGTGCAATGGGAGAATTACAGTTCTTTCTGGATTTGCAAATCAAACAAAAGGCTGATGGAATTTTCATTCATCAGTCCAAATACACAAAAGATCTTTCGGAAAAGTTTGATTTACAAAACTGTAAGCCCTGTTCTACCCCCATGTGCAGCACCACACAACTGGATACAGATCAGAAAGGTAAAGTGGTTGATGAAACACTTTACAGATGTATGATTGGGTCCTTGATGTATTTAACAGCTTCTAGACCAGATATTATGTTTGCTACATGTGTTTGTGCTAGATTTCAGGCTGCACCTAAGAGTCTCATCTGATTGCAGTCAAGAGGATCTTTAGATATTTGCAAGGCCACAATCTCTAGGTTTATGGTATTCCACTGGGCATTCTTGTAAATTAGTTGCTTTCTTCTGATAGTGACTATGCAGGGTGTAAGTTGACCAGGAAATCAACTTCTGGTGGATGTCAATTCCTAGGCAACTGCTTGATTTCTTGGCAGAGCGAGAAACAGACCTCAGTTGCTACATCAACTGCTGAAGCATAGTACATTGTTGCTGCAAGCTGTACATCTCAGGTACTCTGGCTTCAAAACAATTATTGGATTATGGCATAACAGAGACTAAGACCCCCTTGTTAATGGACAGCTCTTCAGCTCTTTGTATTGTCAAGAATCCTGTCCAGCACTCCAGGACTAAACATATAGAAATTAGACACCATTTTATAAGAGATTGTTTTGAAAAGGTCTAATTAATCCTATTTTTGTGCCTAGTGCTCATGAGCTTGCAGACATTTTTACTAAGCCTTTGGATAGTTCAACTTTCCCCAACCTGGTGTTAAGGCTTGGTATGCTGCAGTTAGAATAAGTGACAACTACTGATGATCTCAGTAATAAGTACTGGTGATCATTGGTAACCATGTCACATATAAGTACTGATGAGTTCTTTCACCTTAGTAGTTTTTATAACTACTGAAGGCTAAATGCCTCCAAGTACTGAAGTACTTTATCTGTTCTAAACTACTGATGTAGTTACAACTACTGATGTAGTTCAACCACTGAAATCAGTACAAACAGATAAGTACTGACGTCCTATGAAACACCTGAAAAGCAGATGCAAAGTCTGATGAGTAGTGTTGAGGACAGTATGAAACGCTGAAAAGCTAAGAATTGACGAAAACAGCTGATGAGTAATTTCTCTTCAGTTGTTTCTACACAACTGCTGTTTCAAAACACCTGAAGCCAAAACCATGTCTTCAGTAGTTTACAACTATTGAAGACTAACACCAAGTCTTCAGCTGTTTACAACAACTGCTGACAAAACCACTGTCTTCAGTAGTTTCATAACTACTGATGACTAATACCAAGTCTTCAGTTGTTTCATCACCTGAAGTCAAAACTGTCTTGAGTAGTTTTATAACTACTGATGACTAAATCAGAGACTTCAGCTGTTTCAACGTCTGACGTTAATACCACGTCATCAGTAGTTTCAACAACTGATGACTCACACCAAAACCTTCAGTCGTTTTCTAGCCCGACTCTTTAAATACCTTATCCCACCTTCAGAGTTTTTATCTTCTCTTCTCAAACCTAACGTTCAAAAACTCTCCACCCTCTCTTCATCAATGGCGACCATGCAACTAAAACCACGACACAACTGTGTCGCACATCTCACCAAATCGCCATACTGGACCAAGTTTCACAACGCCATTGATTTAATGGTTCAATCACCCTACAAAACAGCGTTTCTGGTAAATCCCACCATATATGCCGCATCCCTTAACCAATTCTGGACAAACGTCACTTTGGTCTCTGTGGAGAACGACACAGAGTCTCTTCAATCGTTTGTCCGTGCCAAAAAGTGGTCATCACTCCAGACACTCTTCGCCAAACCCTAAATCTGGATGATGCCACTTTCCCAACTGGTTATCCAAAGGGCACAACAGATCAATCATTTGCCCACCATGGATACCAGGGTAACCTGAGTGCATCTACCTTACTGAAGAAACATTTCCCGGATGCCGAACGTCTCATATTTCATATGGTAAATGTATGCCTTGCCTCCAAGACTTCATCATGGGATCAAATGTCCACAAGGTGGCAACAGGTAATGTACTCCATCCTTGAGCAACAACCTTTAAATTTTTCTGAAATACTATTTTTAGAGCTCAAGGATATGGCCCAAAAACAAACTACTAACCGTTGGATATTATATCATCGGTTCATAATGGCCATAATTGAAAACCAGCTTCAAGCTGAGGGACTTGTTGGCCTGGGAGTCCATGCTATGGTTGTATTGCCTGAAGTATACTCCCGGCACAACTCTGACCAATCACTCAAAATGGCTGCCAAGCTGCGCAAACCCACGCAGCTGGAACCCACAGCCACCACCTCCAAATCCAAAGTCCCCACCAAACCCACTAAAAAGAAGACCAAAAAGGCTACTCAGGGAAATGAGTCCCCTGAGGATGCCCCTGTAACACAAACGCAGGCTATATCCACTGGTTATAACCCCCTAGTGGATACAAGGACTCTCCCAGCCACAGCCGCTCAGGATTCCTCTCAAAAGGACCCTGCAGCAACCACAGAAGGGGTACCCACAAATCTGGGATCTTCCTCATTTGAGGAGATTCCCATTGAAGAGCACCATTCTCCCCAGGTGCACACTGCTTTTACCCCATCTCCCCATGCAACCGCCCCCCAAAGTCCAACCATTATCATTGCAAACGTGCTGACTCAGCTGCATGCCTCTCCTCCTCCCCAACAACCACCAACAAAGGGGAGAACCACAGCTATTGAGGACGAGGATCACCATGCTTCTGACAACCCACAGCACCGGGGTTTACACGTTCTATCTCCTGGTGTGGATATGGAGATTAGAACATCTAGTGAGGCTGCCACCTCTTCTGAATCAGCACATGATCAGAATGAGGCTGGTAACATAGCTCAGACCTCACTAGAGGCAACAGCTAATGAAGGACATAGTCCTGAGGCTGGAAGTCCCCAGTTCCAAGAAAAAGGGGCACATGCTAAAACTGGTCTACACCCAGTGCATGTACATCCTGCTACGAGCAGGAGGTCAGCTGATGATGACCTGGGCTTCTTTTATGATGTTCTGGCCCAGAACACAATTCTTGAGGAAGAAGTCAGTAGACTACAAAGACTACTTGACCAATTCTCTCAAGAAGCAAGTCCATCTGCCACTAACATAAACCCACAGATGGCACCTTCACCTGAAGGTCTCCCATACACTCAGCCACTCAAAACTTCCAAGCCACCAGCTTCTGTTTCTGGCACTGCTTCTCAGGGACAGAACCCCTCTGAGCAAACAGTTGCTATCTTTCAGCAAACTCTACCTCTCATCACCCCAATGATCACAGACATTGTGATCAAAACCATGGATGAGAGGCTTCCCTCAATCATACAACCCCTGGTGGAGGAGATTGTGAGCACAAGGCTTTCTGCTACTCAACCCTTGCAACCAATGCAACCAAAAAGGGGGAGAGTCAGTCAGTGAAAGCAAAGAGGAAGAGCAAACTGAAAGAAAAGGAACTGAGAAGGAAGAGGAGCCTGTGAAGGGAACCAAAAATAATCAAGTGAGTGAAAGTCACAAAGACTTTCATGTCACATATAAGAAGAGGAAGGGTGAAGGAAAAGAGAAAGAGCTCCAACTCGATGAGATGATCAAAATGGCAGATGCTACTCATAGTAAATCAATGGATGTCATTATTGATCAACTCTATAGATAAGGGTTCGATACTGCACAACTTGACTCAGAGATCAGGAGACTTGAAATTGAAGAAATTAACTCAAGATGGGCAAGTTATGATGCATTAGAAAGAGAGAGACTAGAGATCATGATCAGATTCATTGCAAAATATCTTGGGAGATCATTGATCGAGATTAAATCATGGACCAGGGACAGTATCTTGGCCATAACCTCCAAGATCTGTTCGTCTGAGGCATACACTAAGGGGTTAGTAGTCGAAGCTTTGAATGAAGCAGGAGTAGGGAGCAGGACTGAGCTAGCCAAACACTCAAAAGCAACACTCACCTCCAAAATGCTAACTCAGCCTATCAACATTCCCTCTCCAAAACAACCACAATCACAACCCACAAAACAACTCCCTTACCCTCTAAACCAACAGCCGATGATGCACCTAAGAAGAAGAAGAGAAGGGTGTTGAGGCTAGAAGAAGAAGAAGAAGAAGAGGATGATGTGGAAGAAGATAGGCTGCCTCTGTCTGCAGTCCTAACATTGGCTAAAGCCAAACCCATGCCCATCACTCCCACCTCACAGATGGAAGCTGTGAGAGTAAAGATTGAAGAAGAACAGCAGCAAAGGCTTCATGATGATGAAATGTTGAAAAGCATCGACAAAACTTATGCTGCTTCGTCATCAATAATAAGTATCAAGAAAGAAGCTCTGAGGTTGTACACCCTTTCCAACACATTTCAATATCAGAAAGGAAAAGGTGAGAGTATGGCCTGATCCTAGAGTGGCTCACAGGATTGTAAAGAAAGACATTCCTTCGAGATACAAGGGCCAAGTAAAAAGGATTGTAGATGAAGAGATCACAGTGGTTCTTGTAGTATCACCCTGGGAGATTGTAGAAGATTTCAAGAAGGCCTATGAGACTAAACAGCCACCCCAAAAGATGTTAGAGAACAGAATTATTAAAAAGGGGTTAGTCTACAAGAGGCTTGAGAACTTCAAACAAAATGAGCTCAGTTTGTTACTTGAAGGGACTCATCCTGATGAGTTTGCATACAGACAGATTACAACAGTTGAGCTCAAAAATGGTAAACAGGCCAAGTACATCTCAGAGCTGTATGGGCGTGAAGGATTGTTTGATGGTGAAGCCGAGAACCTAACTATGGAAGAACAAATTATGTTTCTCAGAGCATACACCAGAGAATCCTACAGGCTTATACATGGGAAGTGAGTCTCATGGATGGGGGAACAGCTCAGTGTCCAATTCCCCAATACAGAGTTCCCATCCATACATTGCCAACCAAATCATCAGAGACTCATTTCCAGGCCAGTCTTATATGGGTCATCTTCTCAACTGATCAAGAAGGAAAAAGACCAACCATTCTGCCAACAATAAGTGGGACCTCAATAAAGTTAAAGGTTTTGGCTGCATTGGTTCAGGGGGAGTTTGTTGGACCAAAAGAACCAATGAGCCGGATCAGAAAAACCTTTAAGTCCCACAGACGTCACAACAACTACTGAAGACCACAACAGCTGAAGACAACAGCTGATTACAAAGTCTGAAGACAAGTGCTGAAGACAAAGTCTGAAGACAAGTGCTGAAGACAAAGTCTAAACACAAGTGCTGAAGACAAAGTCTGAACACAAGTGCTGAAGACAAAGTCTGAAGACACAAGTGCTGAAGACAAAGTCTGAAGACACAAGTGCTGAAGACCAAGTATCAGACGTTGTCACAACAGCTGAAGAGGTCTTCTTCAGTACTTGTGAAGGTTTACCTTTTAGTAGTTTTATATTTATCAGTAGTTTTGTAAAATGACTGAAGAGCTTGTTCTTCAGTCGTTGTAGTTTCAGTAGTTTCTTATCAGTAGTTTCTTATTTTGTACTTAACACTCTGATATGTTCTCAGTAGTTGTGACATTTCAGTAATTTGTTAAGAGTTAGTTATTTTTGTAATAGATCTGCCAGTTGTCACTTTCCCGTGATAACAGCAGCGATTGCACTCTATATAAGGAGTGTCACCTATTGTAATAGTGGAATGATTTGATCAAAAATATTCGATATTATTGAAACATTCCTTGTTACAGAAATATATTCTCTCGTTATAACCGTATTTGTTCTTAATGCATACGAGTATCAAATTCTTGCTACAATTTGTCTAATTCTTGTTCTTATTCCGCTATGCTACACTCCATTACATCAAACTTGTGATCACTGATCCTGACATGATGTATGACTTACTAATGGTTCTGTATCTTGTGTTTCAGATAAATGGCTGATAGATGGTCCATCAATCCAAAGCACAATATATGTGCTCATTTGGACCATACGACTCGGAATGGGGCCGAGTTTACAGAGATTATTGCGTTCCTTTGACGCTCTCGGATACATAAAGCCATATCCACACCATGTACTCCTTACAGGTCATTACATCAGGCTTTTTGGGAGAATGCCTCCGTAGATCGTTCAAGTGAGCCTTACAGCATACGGAGCTCCATTCATGGTCATGATATTGCTATTACAGCAGCTGACATCCAAAGAGTACTTGATTTTGGGGACGATACCGATCACCCCACCAGACTACATCCATTTACAGTAAGAGGTTGCTTCCTCAGGATTAAGTACGCTGGGGACATCAACTCAGGTGTGCTCAACAAGAGCAACCTGTGTCCCCAGTATAAATACTTGGCGCATGTGATCCTAAAGTGTATTGCTTCTCGAAGGGGTGGGTTTGATGACCTGTCAGACCAGATTCAGAATGCCTATGTGGCACTGGTGCTGAACCCCCCTTCAGCTTCTTGAGCATGATCTTCTCGTATCTGGTGGAGAATCTGGAGGCCAGGGGAAGGAGGGTTTTTGTATGTACCCCAGATTTCTGCAGCTGATCTTCAACGAGAAGCTGCCATTACTTCCAAGGAGAGACATGATGCGGTTGCCCTAGAGATTATGGATGACACGACTTTGGGTCACATAAGAGTGTATCGGGGCGAGCAGGTAAAGCCCCAGGTAAAGAGGTTGATCGGCCATCTGGCCAATGAAAGATATGTGGCGCCAGGTAGACGCAAGTGCGTCACGATGACAGTGATTCTGATGTTGAGCAGATTGCTCTACCCACCGATGACTCTGATGATGATAACGGTGGGGATGCTGGAGATGACATGCCCATTCCACCGGGGGGCGCAGCTACAGATGTTATACCTCCAGTATCTGCCCCATGGGAGACATAGCTGAGTCAGCCGGATTCCACCAGGACTTTATACCTGATGAGGAGGAAAAAGAGTCAGACGAGGAGCCATTGACTAGGACTGTGGGAAGCAAGGTTGTTCCGACAGAGTATGGACTCCGGGCGGTTGGTGAACGCCCCAGGGATTCGGGAGAGACGACTGCAGATCCCAGCTATGCTCCTGAGTCTGCTAGCCGTGTTCTAGGGGGAGCATCCACCTCGACTGGATCGAGGAAGAAACGGATGGCTCAGCCCCACAGCCAGAAGAAGAAGAGGAGAAGACTCACTTTCGTCTTCACCATAGCCACTACATCTACCATCACCACTACCACTTCTACAGCCACACCATCCACCACCACAGCCACCATAGCTACCACTACCACTACCACACCTCCCACCATTGTACATATGCCAACCACCACCACATCTTTCACTCCTACATCACCTACACTATCTCACAGACCCAACCCTATCTTCACTATAGCCACCACCACCACCACTAGCCACCAAGTAGGACCCTCATCTCATTCCGCACATATATATGGATCTCATCTACCTCAATTTAGGGTATAGGACCAGCTTTCAGCGCTAAACCGTATGGTGATGCGACTGTTAGCTGCTGATGAAGAGAAGACTGCGCAGATCCGACAGCTTGCAGATCTCACTGCTGCGTGGTCACACCAGATCTTGGAGCAGGCTCGGCTGATCGAGGTGCAGGCCCAGCAAATGGCTGCTTAGAGCCATGAGATCGCCCAACTCCAAGAGCATAGAGTCACTTTTGCTAAGAAGATTGAGGAGTTGGAGAATGCTAAGAAGACAATCATGCTCAAACTTAAGGGATCTAAAGATGAGCCTCTGAAGATTAAAAAGGGAGATGGTGATGATGGTGATGATGATGATGAAGATGATGATGATGAGACTAAGGATGATGAGGGATTGAGGACGAGAGAATAGAGGAGAGGAATGAGGATGATAATGAAGAAGGAGGGGATGCAACTGCATCTACCTCTGCTCAAGGTCAAGAAGGAGGTCTAAGAAGAATCAAGACCAACAAGCTTCATCCTCTGCTCCACCAAGTGATGACCCAGTGATCCAAGACAAAAGTAATGATTAGATGTCTATGTATTTGATTACTTTTGTATTTGAATCATGTATTTAAACTTATCTATTTAATGGTTATATTAAGATTAATGTATTTTTGTTTTGATTATTAACTAATGGTTGATGTGCTACATGTTTAAATCAAAAAGATCCAAACTATCAGAGGGATGAGTTCGATGTTGCTCCCCTTCAGCAGATCAAGACTCAGCTAACTATGATTCTTGATCTGCAAGTGATCATCAGAAGGTCAGTGAGTTATATCCCTGAAGAAGGGGAAATAATTCACGATCTATCAAATGAGCAACTAGCTGAGATCTTCAAGCTAAATCCCGATGAGATTGTAAAGGATGCTCCAACGTGCGACTCGACAAGTAACGAAGAGCTCAACAACATTGATCAAATAGAGATAGAAGATGTCACTGCAGAGCACTACCCTCAGTATGCTGACAATGAGGGAAATGTGGTCCCCCAATCTGGGTGAATCCCTTGTCAGTGATACGTTTGAGGTGTTAGACTAAATGGAGCAGGAGTCAGAGAAGAAAGAGGGATCGGCCCAAGCCTCAAATGATGATGTTGATATCCGAAAGGCTGAATGGGCTTCCTGTTTTGAAGAAGTTAGAGCCCAACGTGCTGCACCTAAACAGGACGCCTACACCAAACTCTACAGAGTCAAGAAACATCATAAGGTGTCAGGCAGGATTATAGCATGGGTGTATTTTGAGGACCTTAACGTTTATGCCGTTAAGAGGGAGAAGGGAATAGAGTACTTTATATTTCCACATGATCTAAAGACTCTACCAGGTTTTGAGCTTAACCAGCTAGCCAAACTGAAGTTGTTGTATGCTGACCCGAGAAAGATATCAGGCTGGTTTGAGGCTGCCCTAAGGAAGGAGTACCACACCAGGTGGGTTAACTTCAGACCCCAACAGCCTACAAGGTACATCAGAAGGTCTGAAGTTAATGCCATTACTGGAAAGCCAAAGATAGTGTTGAAGTGGAGTCCTCCAGGCACGATGTCAAGAATCCCACTCAGGAAATGCCACAGGACTTCACTCCACACTTAAGTGGTGGTACTACGATTGGAGGACAGGAGAAGCGGTCATAGTCCTAAACAAAAAGGGCCTAAGGGATACTATCAGGGTATTTGACCCAATGTGGCTTACCAACTTGTCAGCTAATGATGTCTACACTCTATACAAGTGGCCACTGTTCTATGATACGCAGGATATAGTACAAGCCCTCCAGTTCCAGAATGTCATAAGACTCTATTTTGCATTTGAGATTCATGTAGCAGTCACAAAAGAGGATAAGTACAAGAAGTATGAGGAGGTAATGAAGACAACAAGACATTAGAGAGATCTAGGTCCAAGGGGGAGTTTGTTGATACATGTATGTTCCTAGATCATGATATGAATGTAATAGATCTTGTTTGTCTGATTCTGATATAATGTTTGGAATGATTAATGAAATGATATTGGTTGTTTGTTATTTATAATGTTTAATATTTCATTAATGAGTCGATGTTGAATTGGTTAATTAGGTTTGTGGTTGTTAGAATTGTTACACATAATGTTATATTAATTAATACATTCAAACTTAACAAAATGAAGTTCTCATACGAATGGCCCAAGCGAATGGACCATACGCATGAATAACTTCATACGAATGACTCAGTCGCACGACTGAACCAGGAGACTGGATCAGTTGTATGATTGTAACATAAGATTGGATTAGTCGCACGACTGAACACTCAGTCGTGCGAATGAATCAACCGCATGGTTCAATCGCACGACTGAACCATACTCATTGTTCAGTCACACGAATTAACAAGACTAACCTATAAATACAACCCAATTCGTGGAAAAACGAATGAATTAATTCTATTTCGATTCCAAACGTACCCTAGCCGTCCAGAAACCTCCAAGTTGATACTCCAAGTTCATAGAACGCAGTAGATTGATTCCTAATCGATTCTTAATGTTTGATTCAATACTTTATTGATTCTACATGCGTTCTCACTGATTGGATCGCCAATCAAATAGGATTCTGCACTATTTGGTTTGGTTACACGTTAATCATTCGGTATTTCGTTCAAATACTAGGTCCTAACAAAAACATCGTTCGTTCGCATTACAATGCAAAAACATTAACAAAAGAATGCCATCCAAAATGCCAAGTAGCTGCCCCGCGCCATCCTCAGCAATGCTCACCTGCCAACTGGAAAATGCATGAAAAGTCAGTGTTGCTGAGTGAGTTCTAGTTTTAACATCAAACATATTTTACATTCATTAAAGACGTTCTTTACTTTGCATGTGATCACACATCATACATACACATAGATAATATCATTCGTTCGCTAACTTTCGTTCATTCATCGTACGCCATTATCATTCACTTTTGTTACTTTCATTCACATCCATTCATACTTTCTTACTTTCTTTCATATGTTCATTACATTCGATGACATGTATAATACCCCGAACATTGTGCACGAAGCTGGTTACTGGCCTGAGGTCTTTCATAGACCTCGAACATTATGCACGAAGCTGACTCCAGTACCTAGGGCAAGTACATTCACCACTTATCTTTTCTCTTTCAATCTGGATCAGTTCCATACGTTATACCCCGAACATTGTGCACGAAGCTGGTTACTGGGCCTGAGGTCTTTCATAGACCTTGAACATTATGCACGAAGCTGACTCCAGTACCTAGGGCAAGCGGCAAGGATCCCATACATATGGAAAATCACAAGGATTGGACCCCAGTGTGTATCCTTCTGGGGTAGCGAACCCGCACATAGTTGAGCTAATACCCTTCATTGGGTGTGAACCTCCATACATTTGCTTGCAAGCCTTTCTTACTTACATTCATTCGTTAATGCATGCATTCTTTTATTACGTTCCTCTTTTCATTATCTTCCACTTTACATTACATAATACTTTCATTTCATTCATTAACATTCAACGTAAAGCCACGGGAAAATAATCATACAACAAGGAACATATACATAAACAGTCAACATCATCATACCGGGCATCATACATACATAACATACATCATACATACCATCATGCATAAGCATCGATCATACATCATAACCTGCCTAACATAACACCTATGACCTTAAAACGTCAACTTACATAGCCCCCAAGAACCTCCCAAGTTAGAGCCTACATTACACTTTTTCTCCAAAAAGTCAGAAAATATTTTAAGTGTTCATCCGCATTTGCCTTTTTGTTCATCCGCATTTCTTTTTGTTCATCCGCATTGACTTTCTCATCCGCATTTGTTAATGTTCATCCGCATTTCCCCAATACTCATCCGCATTTGTTAATGTTCATCCGCATTTCCCCAATACTCATCCGCATTTCCCATACTTAGTCAATGCTCATCCGTATTTCCCCCAATACTCATCCGCATTTCCCATACTCATCCGTATTTCCCCCAATACTCATCCGCATTTCCCATACTTGGTCAACGCTCATCCACATTTCCCCCAATACTCATCCATATTTCCCATACATAGTTAATTCTCATCTGCATTAACTGTTCATCCGCATTGACTTTCCATCCACATTGACATTCTTATCCGCATTTGTCAATGTTCATCCGTATTTCCCCAATATTCATCCGCATTTTCCATATTTAGTCAATGCTCATCCGCATTTCCCCCAATAGTCATCCGTATTCCCCATACTTAGTCAATGCTCATCCGTATTTCCCCCAATACTCATCCGCATTTCCCCAATACTCATCCGCATTTCCCATACTTAGCCAATGCTCATCCGCATTAATTGTTCATCCACATTGACTTTCCATCCGCATTGCCTTTCTATCCGCATTGACTTTCCATCCGCATTTGTTCATCCACATTTGCCAACACTTCGGGAGTCTTTCTAAACATAGGCATATGAACTACTGTTCGGCGTATGAGCAGCTTAGGGAACACTTATCATCATGAATTAGTCCCTAAACACAATCTCTCATGTTCTAAGCTTAAATCTTACATTCTAAGCCTTAGAAACACAATCATAACATCAACAAGCATGAACATAAGTACCCGCAACATATACACATTCAAACATTTAGGTAAAAACCCAGTTTTATAACAACATAAGTTCAAGCATTTCTAGCCCCAAAATCAGTTAAAAACCAGTAAAAAAGGGTTCTAGAACTCACCTTTGCAGCTCTTGAGTATGGCTTCTTACAAACTCATTTGCAATTGAGTTCAACCACCTAGAAACCCACTAAAACACACACAACCGAACGTACAAACACACATAAGCATACACCCGAGGACATAACCGGTTAAGAACATCATAAAACCATGAATTCTTACCTTGAAATCAAATTTTCAGCTTGTTCTTCCTTCTAAACTGAGAGTTCTCTGCTGCTCTTCCTACTTTCTCTCTCTAAAAAACATAGATCTGGATGTTGTAAGAGTAGAGTGGGCTGCCATGCCCACTTTACACCCACTTTCAAACCTTTTTGTCCTTTTGACACTTTTTACCCCTCAACTAGGGTAAAATATATTTTCTTTCTTTTTATTCACTTTATTCTTCTTTCTTTGACTTTTACAAAAAAATGACTGGTTGTTACAACAAGAAGAAGGAATTGACTACACAGATGTCTTTGCTCCTGTAGCAAGACTGGAAGCTGTTACGGATATTCTTGGCATTTGCTCCATCCAAGAACTTCAAGGTCTATCAACTTGATGTCAAATGTGCCTTTCTCTATGGATTGATTGATGCAGAGGTGTATGTCAAACAACCACCTGGATTTGTAGATCCTGATCATCCTAATTATTTCTGCAGGCTTGATAAAGCTTTTTATGGGTTACACCAAGCACCAAGAAAGTGGTATGAGACTCTATCTTAGTATCTCTGCAAGCATGGATATAGAAGAGGTACTATAGATGGAACTCTCTTCATCAAAGGAATAGGAAATGACTTGATGCTAGTTAAGTATATATGGACGACATCATCTTTGGTTCAACTAATCCAATGCTCTGCAAAGATTTTGAGAAGCTGATGAAGGATAGATTTAAAATGAGTGCCATGGGAGAACTTAATTTCTTTCTAGGAATTCAAGTGAAGCAATTTGAAGATGGCATCTTCATAAGTTAGTCAAAGTATGTTCACGATATACTTAAGAGGTTCAACATGACTGATTGCAAGGTTGCTAAGACTCCCATAGCAAGAAACCACTCCCTTGGATGTAACCTTGAGGGGGAGTGTGTGGATGAACATCTGTACAGGGCTATGATTAAGTCTCTTATGTACCTTATAGCTAGTAGGCTTGATATCATGTTTGCCACATGTGTGTGTGCAAGATATCAAGCCAACCCCAAGATGTCACATCTTATCATTGTTAAAATAATTTTAAAATATCTCAAGGGTGCCTCAACACTTGGCCTTTGGTATCCAAAGAATTTTGACTTTAATCAGTATGCATATACAGATAGTGATTATGGTGGATGCAATATGACTACAAAGTCTACATCAGGGGATGTTAGTTTCTTGTTGGAAGGGTTGTCTCCTAGCAATACAACAAACAATCTTGTGTCTCTGCATCAACTGCTGAAGCTGAATACATTGCTACTACAAGCTGCTGTGCTCAAGTGCTTTGGACTTAGAATCATATGTTGGACTATGGGTTCAACTTTAAAGAGACTCCCAATCACAAAGACAACAATAATGTCATCTCTATTATAAAGAATCCTGTGCAGCACTCAAGGACTAACACATTAATATCAGGTATCATTTGATTGGAGATAACTTTGAGAAGGGCTTGATCAAACTAGTCAAGGTTAACACAAATGAACAATATCCTAATTAGTTCATTAAAGCTTTTGATAAGTAGAGATTTAAATATCTCATATCAGCTATTGGGATGATTAACCTTTAGTAGCTTTTTCTTAAAACTAACTATATTATTTCTAAAATTTTGGGTGTCCTAAGTTGTCTATTTCATCATCTTTAAAGCTCATGTTTTTTTGGAAGAAAATATTTTTAAAAAATTTTCCTTAGACTTTTGAAAATCTTAATCGTTTCTGTCCTTCGGAAGATATGGTTTATCGTTGGAAAAAACTTATGCCTTTAAAACAAACAAGTGTTTAAGTAAGATTACCTTAGGAAGAAATTTCTAAAATATCTTCTAAAGCTTAATATGTCCATTAAGTATTTGAATGTTTTTGAGGACAACTTTCTTTTGAAGAAAGTTATCTCTCAGAAGCTTTATTCTTAATTGAATAAAGTATCCAATACTTAATTCTCTTCCAAATCAAATTTTTCAAAACTCTTAGGAAATTCTTCCGAAGTCATTTTGGCTTCGGAAGCTTTTTCTCAAAACTTCCGAAGAAATTATCTTCGGAAGATTTTTGACTTTCAATAAAACTACCTTTTGAGCAAAAAGCAAACTACTTTTTCAAAAGTGAGACCGACATTCGGATTTCAAAGATTATCATCTTTCATTAACTTTGTCTTAAATTCATTTCATATATAAACCCAACGGTTCCCCTTTTTTCTTTATCATCTTCATCTTCTCCCAGACCTAAATTCTCAAACTTCTCTCTAGAACCACGTTTGTTCTTCTTTTCCTTCACCTTTAAGCTTTCTCAAATGGCCAACCTCAACCGCAGAAATGACCCAAACATTTCCATGTAGTTACACAGGAAACACAATCAGGATGCTCTGTTAACTCTAAGAAAGATCCACATTTCTCAAAGTTTGTTGATTTTTGGCTCTGTCAAACTACTTCACGTCCCTACCATTCATCCTGTTCTTTATAAGGATCATTTGCTTGATTTCTGGAAGACCTGTCAAGAGATCATCCTAGATGAGGAGAAGGCACTGTCTGCTACAGTGCAGGGGAGGACAATCTTCATCACTCCAACAATCTTAAACACTCATCTTTAGCTGGATGATGAGGAAGATGAGTTGTCCTTTCCTAAAGAAGCTGTCAACCAATCCCCTTTCAGCAGATGGGCTATGAGGGGGAATTTCTCTTTAAATATCTTTAGGAAAGAGAAGGTTTCATCCTAGTGGAAGTACTTACTACATGTGGTCATCCACAGCTTGTCCAACAAGCATAGGGGTTGGGACCAGATTCCTGGAGATCTCTTCTTCATAGTGCATGGAATGGCTCAGGGGGTCAAGTTCAGGTACTCTCAGCCTATTTATAGAAATTTTCCTGCTAACTTGGACTCCTTAGAGTATTATATGTTTCCTAGATATATTAAACACATTCTTAACTATGAACTGGGATCACAGTTGAGGGAAACAAATAATATTCTTAAATTGGGACAGATGAAGCCCAACATCTTTAAAATTTTAAAGAAGCCACTATTGGCTTCTCTGGGGTAGAAATAGCCCTTGTCTCAAAAATGTTAGAGCTCATTGCTCAAGATGACAACCTAGTAACACAAGCTAGTATTGAACCCACACCTTCAACCTCTCAACCACCAAAACATCCACAATCACCTTCACCTAGAAAAGAAAATCCAAGTGAACCCCTACAAAAGTTACTTAGTTTGTGCAGGCCCCAATACTACTACCCACATAAGAGGAAGTGGACTCTAGAGCTCTCACTACTCCTAAGGATCAAACCACTCCTATTACTAGACTATCAGTCCTGAGGTTCCTCATGCTCAGACTGATGAGCTCATTAGCCCAATAGCCTTAAGCCTTCACTTTGAGTCTCAACACTCTAGTGAATAACCTTCAGGGAAAAGTTACCATCCCCAGCTTTTAGATCTTAACCAACCAATCCCTAGCCTTGATTTATATGATAATGAAGACTTGGAATTCAGTGAGTATCATGAGTCACTTTTCTCTTCCCCCACTCAAAGAGAGATGAGTGATCCTGCTTCTCCCTTGTCTAGCCTACATCATCTACCCACTACTGAGGTGGATATTCCTGACTCTACTCAGGATGTCCATATGGAAGAGGCTCTCACTTCTAGAAGTGATTACATCTTTAAGACCTTAACCATGGCAACTCAGCCCACTGATACTCCATCTGAAGTAGTCTTTGAGCAAAGGAAAACCAGCAGCCAAGAACATCATGCTGGTGGTGAGACTGGGGACTTTGGTCCAATTATCTCATCCCCCAATGAATCTTCTAATGAAGAAGAGGGGAATCTAAGACTAAAGGTGAAAAAACTATTCAAAACATGCACCTATCTAGTCTCTAAGGTTGGTCACTTGGAATCTCAGATGACTACCTTACATAACAGGGTCAATGATCAGTAACTTGAGATTTCTTATCTCAAGGAGAAACTAGCTAGGAGACCTTTAAGAAAAGCTCAACCAGGAACACAAGAACCTATGAATGTGATTAACCCAACTACTAGCTCACATATGCAAGAAGGTGATGCTACCAAAATGGGGGAGAAAGTCATTACAATTGTAGAACTTGGAGTTCTTCACAGAGCATGGACTTTGAATACTCATGATCTTCACTTGCAATTGTTCATACTCAGCAACTTCCTCAAGTTCATATTGATATGGACTCTATAGACTCATTCATTCAAAGTCTTTTTGAGGAAGGCATTCAAAGGGTTGTGTCATCTCCACCTTAAAGAACTTCCAATTACATCATAAGGTGGATGTATGATGCCAACAGAAGAGCCCTTATTCTTCAAAGAGTTTAAAGGTAGCAAGAAGTCTTCAATTTTTAGACCATGAACTACTATGAAGGTCTGGACCTTGTCAACATGCCACTTGTAAATCCAAGCTAATCTAGACAATCTGAAAAGTTGGCCCAAAGGATTCAAGACAGTAATACTGAAGAGTATAGCCTTAGAAGGAGATAGAGGCAATCAGGGAATGTCATTGGTTACTTGATGTTAATAGGGTTAACTTGATGTTGGATCTTCTGATCCACAATAGGGTTTTGTCCCCTCTGAATATGAACCTGTGCGAGTGGAAAAGCCAACTGAGCAAAACAAAGACGATCACAAGGTGCTGCAAGCCAGTCTTCTCAGTTAAAAAGTTCAAAGAGGAGAAAAAGGATGGCTTCTAAACCAAAGTCAAAGAAGAAAAAGGAAGAGGCATCCATATCCAAACCTTAGGATGAGTCAGAACATCCTAAGGATGTGCAACAAGAGGTAGCTCAACCAACTCCAATCCAAGTAACTCCTCTTGCATCAAGAAGACCTATCTTGTCCTAGACTTACTCTATATATCCAGAAAGATGGCATGTCATCAGAGATCAAGGTGTTGAAGATGTTTACACATGGCAATATATGTTCAATCGACCTCTGCATGATCTCTTTGAGATGAGAAGACATTTGGAGAGTCTGAATGATCCTGACTATCTTATGAAGAAAGGGATGCTCATCATCATAACAAGTCTGTCAATATCAAAAGTCTTTATGTGTTTTGGTAGCATAAGCCTAGGGGGAGTTTGTAAGGTTTCATATAAGGCTGATGCAACCCAGAAAAATCCAAATAGTCTGTCGTGCATGCATGCACAAAGTGCTGAAGTAGAATGCTTTGGAAGTTTCACATTCTGTATTAGAAAATATGTAGAATGCTTTGGAAGTTTCACATTCTGTATTAGAAAATATTCTAAGTGTGAAATCTTCCAAAGCCAATACCAATATAGTCTGAAGCCAAATATGAAGTCTTCCGAAGCTTCAGAGACAAAGTATTCTGATGCCAGTTTATCAAGACATATTTCTTCCGAAGACTTTCGAGTACATGCTTTATCTGATGTACCTTTTACAATAAAGTTGGACCACATTTCCGCTACAATTCTACTTGACTCACCAACTTTCACAAGTTGGTGAAAAGGTCCATGCTTTTGGTAAACTGTATATTAAGGTCTTGAGTCTATTTCTTTCTACTTTATGTACTTTTATCCTTTTTATAATATATTAGGATGTGAGCTATGGCATGTCATAGTCACTAGTCAAAAAGCAATCTACCTTTTGACTCTAAATTGATTTTGTTGTTGTCTAGATCATGTATCCAGCTGGCCTTCAAAGTATGGCTGGCTGTAGGATGTAGTATAAAGTATCTCTGGTCCTTTGTATCTTAATGTATGTTTTGTAACACTTGTAAGGAACTAGAGAGCAATATACAACATTCTTGAAAACCAAACACTTGTGTATTTTGTTCTTGTTCGGTCTCTCAGTTACTTGTGTTTCTTAGTATCATTGTAACTGGTTTCTAGTTCCCCATTTGATCTGTTAAGTGTTCTAAAATCAATCTCTCCTCATTGTGTGTTGTGTTGTAAGTGATCAAACTCCCTCAACCGGTCCTGCATATATTATGTTGATCCTAGTCAATGGAATAATATTAGTAATAATTTTAGAGATCTTCTTATTGAAAAAAATTCGGTTAAAATTTCTAACGACATATTTCCAAAAACTGAATTTTCAAGAAGCTTTAATAATTTTTTATATACAAAAATTACCTAATGAAGAAAAATATGAAAGAAAATGATTGATTTATTCTATATAGTTTGATAGAGCATTTTGTTAATGTTGAAATTCATAATCATTAGCTTGGACACAATATGCAAAATGAACTAATTAGCTTATTAGCAAATGAAATAATAACAAAAGTTACTAGTAAAGTTAATGAAGCTAAATATGTTTCGGTTATACTTGATTGCACTCCAGATACAAGTCAAAACAAAACAAATGTCCTTTATCTTACGACGATTATATATGTCGTTGACCCTAGTACAAGTTAAAGAATATTTTTTTTTTGAATTTTTAATAGTAAATGATACAACCAGTAAGGGTCTTTTTGATATTTTTATTCAAGAATTTAATAAGATAGGACTTGATGTACATGACATTAGAGGACAAGGTTATAATAATGGATTAAATATGAAAGGAAAACACCAAGGAGTGCAAAGACGATAATTGGATATAAACCCTAGAGCCTTTTACACACCATGTGGTTGTCAAAGTTTAAATTTAGTAATAGTGATATGGCTAGTTCTTGTAGATATGCTAAGAAGTTTTTTTGGAATAACACATCGTATTTATTCAATGTTTTCATCATCCACTAAAGGAGTGCAAAGAAGATTATTGGATATAAACCCTAGAGCCTTTTAAACATCATGTGGTTGTCAAAGCTTAAATGTAGTAATTATTGATATGGCTAGTTCTTGTAGATATGCTAAGGAGTTTTTTGAAATAACACAACGTATTATTCAATGTTTTCATCATCCACTATAAGATGGAATATATTACAAAATCATATAACTAAGCTAACTCTAAAATCATTAACTCAAACATGTTAGAAAAGTCGAATAGAAAGTGTTACAAGCTCCACAATTAAGAGATGCTTTATTGGTCTTATATGATGAGATTGATGATGCTAAACTCCAAAGTGAGGTTAAGACCATAATTATTAATGAGTTTGATAGTTTTGGATTTTTATTAGAATGGTTATTTGGTATGACATTTTATATGCTATTAACGTCGTTAGTAAAACCTTACAAACAAAAGACATGCATATTGATGATGCTATAAATCAACTAGATGGACTTATTTGTTTTTTTAAGAAGTATAGAGATAAAGAATTTGAATAAGCTATAATTGTAGCTAAAGAAATTGCTTTATAGATGACTGTAAGACCTGTTTTTTGTGATAAACGACTTATTCGTTGAAATAGAAAGTTTGATGAAAATTTAGATAATGAAACTATAAAAACACCAATTGAAAGTTTTAGAACCGATTACTTCTTATGCATAGTAGATCAAACTAGTTATTCACTTAAAAGTAGATTTGATCAATTTAAAGATCTCGAATCTATGTTTGTTTTATTGTTTAGTATAAAAAGTTAAAATCCGTCGATAAAAAAAACTTAAAAAAGACATGTATATTTTTTAAAAATACTTTGAACCATAATGATCATGTTGATGTTTATGGTGTGGATTTATTCCAATAATTAAAAATGTTAAGAGAAATTATACACTTAGAATTTGACACGATGATTGATATACTAGATTATATTAAAAACTTTAACTCTTTTCCATATTCATTTATTGTCTACCGAGTTATTTTAACAATTCTCGTGATTGATGTTCCCGTGAAGCGTAGTTTTTCCAAACTAAAACTTACAAAAATTTAGTTACGATCTATTATGTCACAAGAAAGATTAAATGGTTTAGCTCTTTTTTCAATGGAGAATGAATTTTTAAAAGACTTTGATATGAAATTTTGCATAAAAAAAGGTAGAAAAATACACTCAATCTAAATATATTTATACAAGCACTATAAATAACTTTAAAAAAAACTGAACTCCGTCAATTGTCAACTTCTTAGTTTATTATTGTCGGTCTCAAGGCCGGATAAAAAAGTATGGTTTATATCAATATTTTTTTGAGGGCCTATAAAAACATTAAGCCGGACATAGTTTTCTTTGTTTTCTTGCGCCTTCATCATCGTGTAGTTACAATTAATGTTTGACAAACACTCTTTTCTCTTGCTTGATGACACGCCAACATTCTTCTCTTTATGTGCTGACCTTGTTGGTGGCGTTTCATCGTTAAAAGAGGGATATTGCTTCTGAAACATTTGTTTGGAGTTGTGTAATTGTCCTACTTTGATGCTTTTTGCGGAGCTACTGTCAAACTCCACCCAGCCACTTCCTATGAGGTCTTACAACCTCCAACTTATCATAATCAGTTACCTAATAATCTAATCAGTTACATACTTTTAGAATTAAAAAATCAATATCTTAAAGTATAGCTAGACGTTAACAACCTAAAAGTAAAAATAGTGTAAATTATACCGCTTGGATGTGGAGTGCATTGAAATTATTCATCTAGCACTCAAAACGATTTGGTCTTTTTTTGACTTTTGATGTCACAGTCTTCAGAAATATGAATCGAATCTCGCTAAGGCTACTTCCTCACAATAGCTAGTGGTTTATTTCTTCTTAAACTTCTACTCCATGTTTTATTGGGTGTTTCCTCTTAAACTTCTACTCCATGTTTTATTTCTTCATCATGTTGTGTTCCAGAGGTCAAAATAGCTAGTGGTTCACCAGATGAGAGTGTAAATTAAATAGCCGTTGAACGGTTAAATAACATCGGGGTTCATCAGAAAAGTTTACTTGCGGCTTCTAGCATGCCCTTACACGAGGGGGGATGGGGCGTTGGTGGTGTTACCGCCTTACTTGCCTTACCCGATGGGTTATACCTCGCCACCCCATCACCCAAAGGATCAAGGAAAGTTAATTTTATGAAACAAAACCAAAGAACACAAACGTTACGCTTGAGATATGGCCCGGGTTATCATCAATATTATCCATAATACGTTGTTTTAAGTATAAGAATCGTTGATATATTTGAAGTAGTTCTAATGGAAACTCAAGAATAACTAGAAGTTGTAATCTAGCATTTGCATATGGTTCATATTGCTTGTTACGGGACAGGATCGTTAACATAATTTCTTGGCAGCAACCCCTAGTCCCGGCTAATGGTTGATCGTGAGCCTACCAACTATTACATAAGGTCTTACAAGAATAACAAAGCATGTAGAAAGCAAACAATTGATATTTTATTCATACAAACTATTACAAAGTAGTCATGTACGTCATATCCATGCTAGCTAAAACAATCACAAGTGTATTCAGAACATAACAACAACAAAATTAACATCACAGAAAACATAAAACAAAACAACGATAGCATTCCTAATAAAGTATGGTACAAGCATGCTGGCTATGTTCACGCAAATGATATTATAGAAGCATATATAAAGAATGCTAACGTGGATTATTTTCTTGAGCCATCATAGTTGTAATACTTGAAGATGATTCCCATTCGTTAGTACTATGAATCAATGGGACCTCATAAAGATCTGACTGGTCAACTTCTAGGACTAAGCTTTTAGTCTCACTAGATGCTTCTTGTTGAGCCCAAGGATGATTTGTGAACTTCCTTAAGCTCTCTAACTCAACTGCCACTTGTTTCATTGTTGGTCTATCATCACCTACAAAACTCAGGCATCTTTTTACCAAATCACCAACTGCCTGTAACTGATCAAGAGTAGCTTCACGTAAAAGCCTAGGTTCAACAATCTCAAATAAGCGGTTCCTTTAATTGAACTGACAAAATATGTAGCTAGATTCTTTTCCTGATTGGTTCTATCAACACCAATGGCTTTTTTCCCGGTTATGAGTTCTGCAAGGACCACTCCAAAACTATATACATCACTTTTCGCTGTTAGTTGACTTGAGTTGAAGTATTCTGGATCCAAGTACCCTAAGGTTCCTTGTATAAGAGTAGGTACTTCTTGGTGATCTAACGGGACTAACCTTGATGCACCAAAATCGGAAATTTTGCTGTGTAGTTCTCGTCTAATAGTATGTTGGTAGACTTAACATCTCTGTGGATGATTGGCATTATAATTTCTGAATGAAGGTACCCAAGCGCACTTGCAGCTTCCATGGCTACTCTCAACCGATTTTCCCAAGATAACCAATTCATTCCGCCCGATCTATGATGAATATGATAGAAAAGAGTGTTATTGGAAACGAATTCATAAACTAGTATGGGTACTTCCTCTTCCAAGCAACAGCCCAAAAGCTTCACCACGTTTCGATGAATGACTTGCGTAAGGACTAAGACTTCATTGATGAACTGCTCTGCTTGGGTCGCATCCGTTATTTTAGATTTCTTTATTGCAACTACACGTTTATCTGGTAAAATTCCTTTGTACACTACTCCGTATGCGCCTTTACCAATAACCTGCTCTTGGGAATAATTATTAGTGGATTTTCTAAGTTGTTCAGTGCTAAACAAAGTCATTGCCTCGTTAGATCCTTGTGATTTGATTTTTTGTTTTAGCAACACACCACCATTTTGCTCAAAGAACTTTTCTCGAAGCTTTATTAACTTCCTCCTCCTTATACCAAAGCAAATTCCTGCAATTCCCGATAATAGTGCTAACATTCCAGATGCCGTAATTACTACACATGTGCATCAAACACACTTTAATCAGTATTCAATGTTTTAAGTGTCAAAAAACTAACATGGTTCAAGGGCAGGATAGTGGACATAAACATATTCACATAATATATTAGCATATATAGATATAGATAAACTACCTGTAATGATTATGCTTGATAACTTCATTGTATCTTTAGCAACCTCTCTACAACCATTAATATATAAGCATCACCGATGAATCCTTGTTCACATGTACAATTGTAACCTCCCACACTATTAATGCAAATACCATAACAAGGATTGGGTCGTCCGTCGTGGCACTCGTCAATGTCTAATGAGAAGAAAAAGATAAATAAGTACACTAGTTAAAAAACGAGACATTAAAATTAATATAAGTGAAAAAAACGGTAAATTACATCAAATAAATATACATTTACGAATATAGTCGCATATTAAGACTGGTTAACAAGGCAACCTAACTTTTTCAAGCTTACAAAGAACTCTAAAATTAGGGTTATTTAAATAAATCCAATTAATATGAACACAAGCATGTATCAACCCGCAAGAAAATTTTAATCTATATACATAGTAATGAACGCAAAGGCATAGAATAGTGAAGGGAAAATATTATAAATTATGTCTATATATATTCACTTTACAACTTTAAAGGATTAAATTAATCAGTACAAATTTGCAATATTTCATTATTCAAGATGTTGGATTTGATCGATTTTCTATGTGGTGGTTGACTTTGATATAAATCGGCAGAAGCGACGCTTCAAGGGTTTGTCAAAGAAAATTCGACCAACAAATATTTTAAAATCAATCATCTGGGCAAATTAATTGACAAAAAGACAACATTGATCACCTACGTGGCTTGTCTATCACTCTAAAGAAACCCACCACCCAAAGACCAATATGATAAAACTTTTGACCCACTTGATGCATATTGTAACAAGTAAGATGAGACTCAAACCCATAACTTTCACTTTGAAAAGCAATGGGATGCCTCATCGACTAGAAACAATATCCTAGTCGTTCTTCAGGACTAAAGATCCATCAATTATAGACTAGTTCAAGAGCGTTGCCAATGATCATGCCAGTGTTCATACATTAAGATCCTAAAGTTTTTTTTTTCAGGTTTACATGCATATAAACCTATTTTTTTACAATTTACATTTCTATGAAAGGTAGGACCCAAAATGCTAGTTTTATTTCACTCCACAATTCGGTCGTTCCATTAATTCAACTGCATACTATCAACTCGTTATTTTTAGTATCGGTCCGCAAAAATATACATTATCATATACATAAACATTAAAAAAAAAGGTATGAACGATAGGAACTGCTGAATTTCTTTTTATTTTATAAACAATTATACATTTTTAAGTTTCAAATACAACTACTTGATGCATCGTTAAGTGGGTAACCCTTACGGTTCCTTTCAAAAATACGTATATGACATGACGCCTTAATATAATATAGGATTCAAATATAATATATTTTTAATATAAAAAAGTAGCTTTTAACTTATAACACAAACTAATTATAATAAAGTATAATAAAATAGATAGACCAACAATCAATAAAAATATTATTTTAACATTACCCTATATATATCTCTTATTCAACGTATGTAATATTATGACACAACAAATATAATATGATGAACTGTACATATGTAGTTTGATATACTACATATATACAACATATATGTAATACATGTATATTATACATGTTTAAAATATTTAACAATTCTTGATATTATGATTTAATTTTCTTTTAAAATATTATCATATCAAAAAGTTATTAGCGTTTAAAGAAAAAATGAGAAAATTTCTCAAGTTCACAAAATTAAACTAGTTCTCAAATGATGATCTCTCAATAAACATATACATATATGGTTAGACCTAAGAAAGGGAAAAATCATAAAAAGTGTAAAAATTATTTTAAAACTCTCATAGATCGTCCAACTTTACGTTCTTAGCTTTTAAGTTTAAGATTTTAGGGCTTAGATTTTAATTTTAAGATTTTTTAGGGTTTTGTTTTTTTTAGGGTGTGGATGGGTTTAGGTTTTTAAGGGTCGTGTAAGGTGGGGGTTTAGGTTTTTGTGGGTAGGCGGTCAAGCGGGTTTAGGTTGGGAGGTGGGGGGATTTAGATTTTTGGAGGTGGGTTAGGGGATAGATGTTATGTTCGATGGATTGGTTTAGAAACCGGTGACATGAGTTAAATCGAGGCCGGTTACAAGTGTTTAAATATTTTAATTTGTTTTTCTTGTTTTTCTTCCTTTAAACCTAACACTCAGCCTAGGGTAACTTTAAAATGTATTTGAAATCTCAAGTGGATGTGTTTCTCTTAAGATTCCTTATTCCAAAAATATACAAAAAACTTTACACATAGGGTTGTATAGTATATTTCAATTCAATTATTATTGAATTTCTATACAAAATGATCATTGAGAAATTATTAAAAGGAGACTGACGTACCTTGGCAGCCTGGATCAAGATATGGGTTACCCTTGTAACCATCATTGCATTTACAACGATACCCGCCACCATCTACATTATAGCATGAACTGTTTTCTTTGCATTCGCCAACACCAACACCACAAGTTTCATTAGGTGCGATTACCCAATCAACCACAATATGCATCGTTGACTGTATCCTGTCTACGAAGTCCGAGTAGTTAGTTGATAAATCACTCTCACCACGAAACTTAAAACTGCCTTCCTCAGCGAGAAAGCCATAGCTACATTCATTAAAGGACCAAACATCTGAGTGGTTTTTTAACGTGCCAAGAGTAGAATTGTAAAATGAAAGACCCTTGGGTATAGATATTTGGCAACAACCGATTCCTGAACACTGCCCCTTAGGCACACTAGGTGTTTTGCTACATATTGCAAAGCAACCACCGGTAAAGTCGTCGTTTACTGTCCCCGTAACCCAAGCGTAATCATCACAACCAATCACCATGAACCTGTTCTTCTCCGAGAAAGTGAATTCTTTTTGTGGTTGTAAGTTGGTCCATGATAACATTCCATGTACATACCCACTTTGGTTGTAGCAATAGTAAGAAACTATGGTGGAGATGCGAAACTCTTCATCTGAGATGCCGTATATTCTTATAGTGCCATCTGCAAGCAGCAACTTTGCGGGTTCAGAAGAAGCGTTACATGTCAGGTTAAACGAGAGGTTGTACGAACAATCTATGCCGATACCGAAAGGGTACGGTACTGTAATATTCCCACACCGGGTTGGACAACCAGGTTTTCCAATGTTGTTTGTGGTAGCACCTTTCAACGCCGCTACAAGATACAATATGAACGAACAAAGGATGAAATCAAGAAACATGTTTCCAGCTCTCCCTATAATTGAATTTTTTTGCGAATATATATTGCTAGCAGTTATCATATCAATTAATATATCATGTACATGGAAGCGTTAAACGCACTAGAATACTTCTAACAAAGACTTTAATTAGTTGACCTTATCGTCTAGCGAAGACTATTAAAGTGTCGTGAGAATAATGCCGCAACCCCGTTGGTCCCGAATAAAAGATATATATTCACCATGTTTTTTGCCTTGCATGACTTAAAAGCTACTTTTTGAAAAATTCAATTTTTCGTGACTTGTTGTCATCAAATGTCACACTATTGATAATACAGGCCGCTATGTGGCACATTTGGATTTGGAGGATCTAGCTCTTGCTTCGAGAAGGATGAGAGAAAACTAGAATTGGTGTTCAAGGAAATCATAGTTTCATTTTTCTTTTGGTTAAAACGTACATAGGGGTAATATATATATAATATATATATATATATATATAATATATATAATATATATATATATATAATATATATATAATATATATATATATATATATATATATATATATATATATAGATATATATATATATATCCCATTTAACTTGGGAGAATTTGTATGATTTTAAAATGTAATTGCTTTCTTAACTCCATGCTAATTTTATAAAATTGCCTTTTCCTGTTAAAAAACACCATAAAGAACTAACAACATATAACTAAGGCTTTTGGAAAATAAGGGATCAACATAACTAAAGGCTTTTTAGTAATATTTTTATTAATATTACGATTATCCTTATGACATTTAAAAATATCAATCTTTGGTAATAATACATTAACTAGATATTTATTGTTAGTTTTATAATTTATATAGAAACATAATATAATAATAATATTCAAGTTGTACAATTATTTCAATTAAAACACTAGTATTTTTTATGTTTTAAATACGTCATTCAACTTTAAATGAATGTTATAATCTGATGTATTTTTATCAAAAAAAACAAGTTAATGTACCTATGTAGCATTATTTTTAAAATTTTAAAATTTGCTAAATGCTTATGTGGCTTAAAAGTGCAAAGGTGTATTACAAAATTTATTAGGGTAGCGTTATATAATAAAAAAACAGGTCATTGTGTTTAATACGTCACATCATTATGTTAAATATCAGATAAATAAGATAAATATTTTTTATCATTTGTTATATATATTTATTATTTTATTTTACATTATAAATCATTTCATTTTATTTTTCTATTTGTTTTTTAATTATTAAGTAACTTGTTTATATTATATCATTGTGTTTTCTAATTAGAAGTACACAATTACTTTATTTCACCAATTTCACCAATGTGTTTTTTATAATTGAAATTATGTTTAGTAAAACATAATGAGAATTTGTCATTATGTTTTGCGTTTTTATATCATTTTGTCATTATTTTCAATAAATTTAACTAACTAATTTTTATTTATAATTGTGGTTTACATAGTAGTACACAATAATTTTATTTCATCATTATACTTTTTAAGAATTCTTTATTTTAGAATTAAATGATAGTGTTCGTAAAAACACAAAAACATACAACGAACTTAATTGTATAAAATACACAATAACTAACAAAAATCATATGGGTTGGAAATTGTAATTTTTTTATCTTTCTAAAAAAAGATATTGTATTCGTATTAAAGATAAAAAACGTTTGTTATTATGATGTAATTTTTTTAAAATAAATAATATCTTGTGATTGGGTTAGTAAGATTGAGATTCTTACTATAAATCGAATATGGTAATGAAGTCAATGATTGAATGGCGGAAACAAACAATTTCACCGATGTGTTTTTTATAATTGAAATTATGTTTAGTAAAACATAATGAGAATTTGTCATTATGTTTTGTGTTTTTATATCATTTAATATCATTTTGTCATTATTTTCAATAAATTTGACTAATTAATTTTATTTATAATTGTGGTTTACATAGTAGTACACAATAATTTTATTTCATCATTATACTTTTTAAGAATTCTTTATTTTAGAAAAAAATGATAGTGTTCGTAAAAACACAAAAACAAACAAAAACATACAACGAACTTAATTGTATAAAATACACAATAACTAACAAAAATCATATGGGTTGGAAATTGTAATTTTTTTATCTTTCTAAAAAAAGATATTGTATTCGTATTAAAGATAAAAAACGTTTGCTATTATGATGTAATTTTTTTAAAATAAATAATATCGTGTGATTGGGTTAGTAAGATTGAGATTCTTACTATAAATCGAATATGGTAATGAAGTCAATGATTGAATGGCGGAAACAAACAATCAAAGAACATTCAATACAAGAATTATACTCATAAAATGCTTTTGTATGTATTAATGAAAGTGATTGATTACACAGAATAAAAGACAACAAAATATTCTCTATGTCTATCAGCCGTCACCTCATATATGAGGTTTTCTATTCTATTTATAGGCAGACAAGATCCCTTTACAAAATGACTAATCTACCCCTAACCTATTACATCAAAACTAGTCTAAGTCTTGATCCGCATCTTTGCTTGTTCATCCGCATTGACAAATGTGGATGAGTTAACTTGATCATCATTTCTTCACTTGATCATCCGCATTAGTATGTTGGTCATCCGCATTGGTTAATGCGGATGAACAAATACTTCTTCGCATTTATTCGGTCATCCGCATTTGTCAAATGCGGATGAGCAAAGTCTTGTCCGCATTGATTCTTGGTCTTCTGCATTTGTCAATGCGAAAGAACAAATACTTGTCCGTATTTGTTTTATGTCTTCCGCATTGACAAATGCGGAAGAATATACTTGGTTTTTCTTGAGCAGGATCTTCATCCGCATTTCTTCTTGGACTTATAGGATTCCAGCGAAGCAATCATCAAATCACCCATTGAATTGGCATGTATGATCCTTTCAAGGTGCAACAATACTCCCCCTAAGGATTATACAGATCATGTTCTTCAATGTTTGGGAGGTGATTGATGTTGTGAGGATTCTGATGAGTCTTGTGATAGTGAAGAAGGTGTTGCATGTGCTGGATTAAAAATTGCCTTGATCATATTAACAAAATCTTGAGCATCTGACATTTTAACTCTGCTTAGTACATGAATCTTCATTCTGCTCATGCTGTGAATGGCTTGAAGTGGTAGTTTCTTGAGTGAGATTGGTTCCCAATGGACACCGTAGAAAGCCTATCCCTATGAATTAGAAGAGCACCATCTACATCAACTTCAAGTTTAACAATATTGCCCAATTGCAGTGGAGTCTTCTTTTTCTTTATTTTGCCTCTTTTGGCAATGATACGATCATAAGCCATTTTCAGCAACTTGATGCACTTTAGGAAGAAGTACATATCTTGCTTTCCCAGTTTATTGTTTATTTCCCTCAAGTGTTTGGTATAGATATAGTGAATGTAGGATTCATCAAGCACCTTACTTTATATCCACCAAATAGCCTTATTTCAGCACCCTCCTTTCCTCCCCACTTTCTTTCAATCAGTATCTCATAGGTTTTTTTATCATAGTACACATTGGAGATGGGCGTAGAGGAATGAGTACCAGACACCATTTTTCTCTTTAAAGATTCTGTTGGTTTCACTTTCAACTTAGGAAACACAACTTCTTCTGCTTGCTTTGTCTTCTTCTTCTCAAGGGGATTAATAAATGACCTATCTTTCCTCATGCATATTGCCTTTAATGATTTGAAATTGTCAGTTCTTTTGAACATTCTGAGTATGTTTTCAAATTCATATCCCCTGCATAGTAGAGTGATTGATCAATTCCAGTTGAGCTAGTTCTTTTAGGTCATGGATCTCCAGGGCATTTACAAGAGCAGAGTACTCTGTAAAGAATTGGACTAGCCCGAAGATCCTTTTAACCATAAACATGTTCCAAGTGCTGTCGTACTTTCATGCAATTATTTTCTGATCTACTTTGCCTTTTGGAGTAGACACACCTCTAATTAACTTAGCATTAGTTAACCCTTCTTGTAGTTTTAATTGTGAGGGTTCTGCAAACCATTCAGGGTATTGCCAACAATTCTTGATATGCTTGTTTTAGCAGCATGTCTTGAGTAGTTACTCTTGATCTTGGCTTTTTGCTTATGATTTCTTCTTCCAGCTGCTTGAATCTATCTTTCTTTTCAATAATCATTTGGAGATTTGCAGCCCTTAATGAGTTTGTTTTCATATTTCCAAGCTTTCTTCTTATGAAGCCTTAGCTTGAGAGATAATCCTTCATTTTCTTATCTGACATGCTATAAGGATCAAGAAATAATGGTTTAGGTGTTGAGGTTGGTTTCTTCATAGCAGACAATTTTGGCATAGGAACCTTTCTGGTGAATGATCTTTCATATTCAGTTTCAAAGGTTGGATCTAGCAGTTTATTAACATTTTCTTCTTCTTCCTTCATTCCTTCATATGTCATACCAAAGACTACATCTGGATCATATCCGTGATTGATCAAAAACATTGCTTTTATCATCAGGTCATCAGTTTGAGCTTTTAACACCATTTTCTCTACTGGTTATCTCGATAAGCCAATACATACCTGTATTTTGTGATGAGTGTTTCAAAATTGAATAGGTCTTTAATTCATCACATGTATCTTTTCTTCCCAGTTGAGCCTACCAACATATCTGGTAAGTCATTTCAGTCTTTCACATTTTGAAATTAAGCACAGTGAATGATATAACGACTGCAATTATATCATTTCCCAAAGATTCTATTCTTCATCAAAATTGATTTCTTTTTGTGGTTTTCTAATGTTTTTAATATTTTTATGTTTTTTATGGTTTTACTCAAGGTTAATCATGCCAATTGACTGAACTAGGAATTCAAACCTACTAGGTTCAAATACCTTGGTAAATAAATCAACTAATTGATTTTCAGTTGGTAGTTGAATCAATTTGATTAATCCCTTTTTAGCATAATCTCTCAAAAAGTGATATCTAATTTTAATATGTTTTGTTTTTGAGTGCTGAACTGGATTATTTGTTATGAAAACAGTTGCTGTGTTGTCAATGTAAATTGGTGTGTGCAAGAAGTTAAAACCATAATCAAGCATCTGGTTTTGAATCCAGAGTACTTGAGAGCAACAAGCTGATGCTGCAATATACTCAGCTTCTGCTGTGGACACAGATACATTTGTCTGCTTTTTGCATTGCCAAGATACTAGTCTGGGACCAAAAAATTGACAACCGCCAGAGGTGGATTTTCTATTGAAGTTGCATCCTCCATAATTACTGTCTGTGAAGGCATAGAGATTAAATTCTCCTTCCTTTGGATACCATAACCCAAGAGCTAGTTTGCCCTTTAGATATCTGAATATCCTCTTGACTGCATTCACATGTGATTCTTTTGGATCAGCTTGATATCTGGCACACACACAAACACCAATATAATGTCAAGCCTACTAGCTGTTAGATACATAAGTGAACCGATCATTGATCGATAGTGAGTCTGATCCACAGGTTTGCCTTTAGGATCAGGTCCAATCTTCATTTTAGTATCCACAGGAGTTCTGATAGACTGACAATCAGCAAAGTGGAATTTCTTCAACATGGTTTCCACGTATTTTGATTGAGTGATGAAGATTCCATCGGCTGTCTGTTGGACTTGCACCCCTAGAAAGAAGGTGAGTTCCCCCATAACACTCATTTGAAATTTTAAATACATAAGGTCTTCAAATTCTTTGAAGAGCTGCTTTTTTGTTGAGCCAAAAATGATATCACCCACATAGATCTGGACTAACATCATGTCTTTTCCTATTATTCTTCTAAAAAAATCTGATCGATCTTTCCTCTTTCATATCCATATTCAAGAAGAAAAGATGATAGAGTCTCATACCATTTTCTTGGGGCTTGGTGAAGACCATACAGAGCTTTGTCAAGCTTGTAAACTCTATGAGGGAAATATGGATCTTCAAAGCTAGGTGGTTGACTCACATAGACCTTCTCAACAATCTTTCCATACAAGAAGGCACATTTTACATCCATTTGATAAACAGTAAATTTCATGGATGCAGAATATGCAAGAAAGATTCTGATTGCTTCTAGTTTGGCAACAGGTGCAAACACTTCGTCATAGTCAATTCCTTCTTCTTGAGTGTATCCTTGTGCCACTAGTCTTGCTTTGTTTCTGATGAAGATCCCTCTATCATCAGTCTTGTTCCTATACAACCATCTGGTACCGATAGGGTATTGTCCTTTGGAAGATCTACCAGTTGCCATACTTCTTGCTTCTTTAATTGGAGCAATTCTTCCTGCATTGCTTCAATCCAGCTATTGTCTTGAAGTGCCTCTTTTTATGTTCTTGGGTATGTTTGGCAAGAAAGCATGAGAACAAATAGATGTTTGCAATACTGGACTTGCTTCTTGTCACCCTCTCATTAAGATCACCAGTAATGGTTTGAACTGGATGATTCTTGTGTATTCTGGTGGTTGTAATGGAGTCGCCAGCAATGGTTATATCAAGATTGGAGACATTCAGTTCATTATGGTCAGAGGCACCTTCATCTTGTACTGTTATGGAATTATGAAGATAGTCAGACTCCATTTTAGTTCCTGCTTCAGCTTTATCAGCACTGTGATTACTTTCGTCATTTGATGTTCTTTGTGTTTCAGCTGGATTTGATTTATGATCTCAGTTGATAGATCATCTGATTGTGATGGTAACAAGCTTGGTCCTCCTTTAGTTGAAACACTCTGATTTTCTGATGATTGTCTGATAGGATCAGCTTGAAGAGGAACATCTTCATCAGAAGTAGGAGGAATCAATGGAAAGTCATTTCTTCTATCTACAGCTGAAGATATGTCACCTGAATGGAGATTTTTTGCATCAGACAAGTGAAATTGATCAAATGATTTTGTAAAAGAGTCAATATCAAACAACCAGTCAGGACCATTTGTAGATTTGGGAATGAATATTCCTGAATTGAAAATTTTTTCATTCATCAATAATGTTTAATCTAGGATTAAACACTCTTAAGTCTTTGAAACAGAAGAATAACCTACAAAGAATCCTTCATCAGACTTAGAAGAAAACTTTTCTAAATAGTCTCGGGTGTTTAATATTGAGACAGACTATCAAATGATTTGAGGAATCCAATAAATGGTTTCCTATGAAAGAGCAGTTCATAAGGAGTCATGTTACTTTCTTTAACAATTAGAGTTCGATTTTGTACAAAGCACAATGTATTAACTGCTTCTGCCCAGAAGGTGATTGGTAGTTTAGCATTGACTAGCATTGTTCTTGCTGCTTCAATCAGTGTTCTATTCCTTCTTTCAGCTACCCCATTTTGTTGAGGAGTTCTAGTTGTACTGAATTGATGAGCAATGCCTTTGGTTGCACAAAAGGAACTCATTCCTTCGTTTTTGAATTCAGTACCATTATCAGTTCTGATTGTTTTGACCTTATGATTAAGCTGATTTTCAACTTTTGTGATACATTCTTGTATTATTTGGGATGCCTCATTTTTATGAAATAAGAAGAAGACCCAAGTAAATCGTGAAAAGTCATCAATGATCACCAAACAATACTGTTTCTTTCCAATACTCATGACATGAGTTGGTCCAAACAGATCCATATGAAGTAACTTCAATGGAGTATTGTTTGTGTTTACCAGCTTGGTTTTGTGAGAAGATTTGTGTTGTTTTCCATTGAGGCATGCTGAATAGTGATCAACAAAATGAAATTCTTTTTGAGGAAGACCAATGACATGGTTTCCTTTGACCATCTGTTCATGTTTTTAAAGTTTTTGTGCCCCAAAGGTCTATGCCAAAGCTGTGACTCATCAAATGATGCTTTTGACAAAAGACAATTTTTTTCTTTAGGTGATGCAGAACACAAGTTTAACACATAAGTATTATTCTTCCTCGGGTCTTTAGGACAACCCATTCTTCAGTGATCTGAAATCCAGGTTTCAGAATGTAGCAATGAGTGTCTGTAAAGTGAGTAGAATATTTCTTGTCGCAGATCTGAGATACGCTTAGCAGATTGAAGTTCAGTTGTTCACAATAGTTCACTCTATCAAGCTTAGCATCCTATTTGTCATAGATCCTTCACCTGTGATTCTACCACCTTGTGAATCTCCACCAATGCCACCGTAGTTCCTTGTATGTGCTTGAAGTCATGAAGGAGGGAACAATATCCAGTCATGTGTCGGGAGCATCCACTGTCCACATACCATACGCTATTGGACCTATATGGATGCGCCTGAAAGCATAAAGGACTAATTAGAATGTGGAACCCAAGCAAAGATGGTCTTGGGTTTCCCGTTCCTATCTATTATCGTGACTTCTTGATACTTTCCTCTAAATGGTGATTTATTCAAAGGTGAACTAGGAGATTGCTTATGATATCTTGCTGAGGTTTTCTCATCAGCATCAACAAAGGAGTCAGACGAATAGTGAAATCTTTGATCTCTATTCTTTTGAAGAAATTTAAACTGTTTTTGATTTTCAAAGATCATTTGGGTTTTGAAAAGTCTTGCTTTTGATTGATGAACTGGTTACCTCTTTGACTTTTCCTTATTCCTTTTGTTTTACTCATGTCATTGAGTGATCTAGATGTTCTAGATTGATTGTTGTGCAAGTGACTCCTGACTTGAGTTTTGTCTGATGATGCTGTTGAGATTGGTTTGTTTTTGGGAATCCTCAATCCCTTCTGATTGAAGTAGCAATCAGATGTATTGTGATTGTTCATATCACAGACTGAACAATATTTGTTGAAATAACAAATTTTGGTTGAGTAGTGGTTCATGTCAAAGATAGAACAGTATTGATTGAAAAAGCATTTTTCTGTTTTGTGACTGAACATATCACAAATGTCACAATACATTTGTTTGTTACTTGAGTTAGATTTTGGTTTGTGTGACTCAACTTATTTTGTTTTTGCTGTTGAGCCACTTTCTTTTCTTTAGGGGATGAATCAAAATCAGCCCTTTTTGCAGGTTGTTTCACAACACTACATTTGATTGATTGTTTGGGATGCTTTTGTTTCTTCAACCCATTTCTCACTTCCTTGTCAAACTGTTCAACATGTTCTTTATTGCAAATAACAAACCCAAGTCCCTGTCTTAATTTTGAAGACTGTGGGTCAGATAGAGGTTTATGTGTTGTAACACCCGAATATTTATTATTTTGAAGCCGGTGGCGAAAGAAAGAAAATAAAGTCCAAAAGTCAAGGGACCAAACCCGCCAACGAAGAAAAATTGGGAAATGTGGTGACATATGTAGGGAGAGGCAGCCCACTCTCCCCACACTCACATTTCAGCTACAAAGAGAAGAATAGAGAGAAAGAGAGAAAAAGAGGAAAAAGTGTTGGTTCGGGTCGATTTGGGTCGCCAAAATCGTCGTGAAGCAAGCCGAATCGAAGCTCTTGTTGTTGTGCTCGTTTAGGTGAGTTCTAGGACCCCTCTTTTACATGTTTTTGAATGATTTTGGGGCTGGAACACATCTGAAAACCCTTTTCCGCGTTTTGGGTGAAAACCCGTATGTATGCGTGTATGTATGTGTAGGACCCGTTTGGGGCTTGATTTCTTGCTTGGTTGTGCTTGAATGATGTTATGGTATGCATCCCTAAGGTTTAGGATGGTCTATTTAGGCTTAAAATGGTTTAGATGAGTTTGAGGCCGAAAACCCTCGGCTGCAGTCGGGTTGAACTGCATTCTGCATCAGTTAGGGTTAGGCGACCGACTGGAGGCCGAATGGAGGCCATACGGCCGATTAGGGTGCGATTGGGGCCCATTCGCACGATTGGGGTTCATTCGCACGACTGGAGGGCCAGTCGCATGGGGATCATGCGACTGAGGGTCCATTCGCACGACTGATGTTCATTCGCATAGGTGTTCATCCGCATTAGTTCAATCGCATGATGTTCAGTCGCATGGAGGCAATGCGACTGAAGGGTGTCCATACGCCCGAATAGGGCTGTCGAACCTAAGGAAGGTGTAGATTGACTTCTGACTTTTGGGGGAAAGTGCAGATGTAAGTTTTGATGTAAAGGTTCCCATAAGAGTTTTTAAGACGATGATCGAGGTCTTAGAAAGCATGTTGGGCATGATGATGATGATGATGTTGCATGTTTAGGCTTGTTATGTATGTATGATGTAGCCCTGTATGACGTGATGTTGATGCATGTTAATGTTCCTTATGATGATGATAATATATCTTTCCTGTGGCCTTACTTGTTATGATGACTGAACAAAGTATTATGTAACGTAAAGTGAAAGATAAAGAAAGAGGAACATGATGAATGAATGCATGTATAATGAACGAATGAAACGTATTGCACACATCGGATACGGGGTCCTTCTTGGTGATTGACCCTAAATGTAGAACCTCTACCGCTCACCCCTAGTACTGTGGCATACGTTTAGCTGTCATTCGTTGACTTCGGCCCAGTAGCTAAGACTGATGGTTACTCCTAGTACCGTGGCATACGTTTAGCTATCATTTGTTGACTTCGGCCCGGTAGCTCTACTACTAACCGGGGTGTAGCACATGGTATTGGTTTGGGATGATGTCCGATGCGCCAGTAAGGTAATGGAAGAATGAATGAACGAATGAAGAAGATAATAATGATATTATCTATGTGTACGTATGATGTGTGATCATGTAAAAGTACGAACGGTTTTATATGAAAGTAAAGTATGTTTTATTTATAAAACTAGAACTCACTCAGCAACGCTGACTTTGATGTGTTTCCAGTTGGCAGGTAATGATTGCTGAGGATGGCACGGGCGACTACTCAGCCTTTTTGGGATGGCATTCTTTTGATTAATGTTTTTGCATTGTAATGCGAACAACAATTTTTGTAATGAATGTTGTATTAGTTTGCAAAAGCATTTACATGGAAATGAAAGTTTGTTTAGTTTTCCGCTGCGATTATTAAATACAAATGTAATTATATGTTTTATGTGCGATGAGAACCCAGCTGTAAGCGTCCCGGGAACGGGCCTTACAAGTTGGTATCAGGGCCAAAGTTTAAGTGAAATGGGTAAATTTTCAGAATAAACCTAATCTTAAACTGAGAATGGGACGGAAGGGAATGGGATGCCAAACTGAGTAGCTGCGTGCCATCAGGTATTTTCGTAAAGTTAACCAGTTTTATATGCGCATGGTATGTGTTATGTGTTATATGTAGGTTTAAATACTGATGTAGTCAGGACAGGTAATACTTGGGGTAGAAAGAGTAAAGTAAGTGGCTAATCACAACTGGCCACTGTAATTAGGGACTTACTATACTTGACATAAACTGAGTTGTTTCCTTGAATGACCGTGTTGGTGTTTGAATCTTTCAGTGTGCGTGTGATGGCCGAGGTAGATCTTCGAAAGCTTCTAGGGGTGGAGGTCACGGTGCTGAACCGCGACCTAAGAGGGGAGACCCAGAGTTGAGAGGGTGGTTCATGAAGAACCAGAGACCCCTCATCCGGAGGGTGGCGACGAAAGCGCCAATCTGAGAGCCTCAGTAAAGGAGGCTGTTGTAGAATAAGTCCATCAGGTCATGCAGACAATCTTACTGTCTGTGATGACTGAAGTTATTAAGGCTGTACGAGAAGGGGAAAGAAAAGAAAGAAACAGATCCTCTGGAGGACGGGATAACCAGAGCCGGAAACGTTCTGTCTGATGATGAAGAAGAAGAAGAGCCTGTGCCAGAGGCAGTGCGAGGATGTAATTATGGGGCTTTTATGAGATGCAAGCCTCCTACTTTTGATGGAAACGACACTGCTGCAGCTGCTCACGTGGGTGAGGGAAATGGAAGCTGTTCTCGATATCAGCGAGTGCCGAGAGGACCAAAAGGTGAAGTTTGCTACCCACTCTTTTGTGGATTCAGCTCTGTGTTGGTGGGATAACATTGTCCAAGCAGAGGGTAATCGGGCGATCGGAGAATGAATGGCCCGAGTTGAAGAAGATGGTGATTGAGGAGTTCCGTCCTCACAGAGAAATGGATAAGTTGGAAAGGGAGTTTTTACAGTTGGAGGCGGGACCATGACACACCAGCAGTATACCACCAAGTTTAACGAAATGGCACGGCTTGTGCCTGATCAGGTGACGCCACTATCTCGGAAAATCAAGAGGTATATTCAGGGTTTACCGTGGATGTTCGCCGGCATATGATCGCCGCCCGGCCAAGCACGTTTAGGTCGGCGGTTGATTTGGCAGGGAGGCTGTATGACGACGGAGGTGGTGGTGACCGAGGCGAGTAGGAAGGGTGGTGGTGATCGAAACTGGAACGGGAAACGGTTTGGTCGGGGTGATGCCCCGATGGGTAACAAAAAGGCACGGGTGGATGAACGTCGTGTGGTCACATCAAGTGCGGGGTCGAAAAGGTGTGGCAAGTGTGGAAGGGAGCACAGCGGGGAATGTAGGTTTGGGTCAAACTTGTGCTTCAAGTGTGGGAAGACAGGGCATATGGTGAAGGATTGCATGTCGAGCAAATGTTTTAACTGTGGGGAAACTGGTCATATGAGCAGAGATTGTAAGAAGTCGAGGACTGAGGGTTCAGGGGTGAAGAAGACGGGAAGTGATGGACCGAGGGCGAGCGCCAGGGCGTTCACCATGACACAGGAGGAGGCTAGGACGGACCCTGACGTTGTGTCCGGTACGTTTCTAGTGAACCAGACTTTAGCTTCCGTGTTATTTGATTCGGGTGCTAGTAAGAGTTTTATTTCTGCTGCTTTCTGTGCTAAGCTGCCTGTTAGTAGTAGACGTGTTGAGGCGCCCTTTGATGTAGAAACTGCCATAGGTAAGTCTACCAGGATTTCTGAGATGATAGAAAATTGTGATGTGGAACTTGAGGGTCACAAGTTTCCTGTTAGACCGTTTGTGATGACCTTGGTGGTTCGCGATTGGTTCCTGGGATGGATTGGTTGGCGGATTTCGAGGCGAACATTGTGTGTCGCAAGAAGATGGTTCGGTTGACAGCGCCTGACGGAAGTTTGGTAACGGTTTATGGTGATCGGGTTACTACGATTCCGAAGGTGATCTCAATGGCGTGGCGGGAAAGTGTATGAGGCGTGGATGTAGCGCCTACTTGGCTTATGTAAAGGATGTGGATACACCAACACCACAACTAGCTGATGTACCAGTTGTGTGTACTTTCCAGACGTGTTCCCAGAAGACTTATCAGGAGTGCCACCTGACAGAGAAATTGAATTTCAGATTGATCTGATACCAGGTGCCCAACCTGTTGCCAAGGCACCGTATCGATTGGCTCCAACCGAGATGAAAGAGTTTATGGAGCAGCTGCGAGAGCTGCTTGATAAGGGGTTCATTAGACCGAGTATCTCTCCTTGGGGTGCTTCGGTCCTATTTGTAAAGAAGAAGGATGGTAGTATGAGGATGTGCATTGATTACCGCGAACTGAACAAGTTGACAGTGAAGAACCGCTACCCCTTACCGAGGATAGATGATCTGTTCGATCAGCTTCAGGGTGCCAGTTGGTTTTCAAGAATAGATCTTCGGTCTGGCTATCATCAGTTGAAGGTGAAGGAACAAGATATCCCTAAAACAGCTTTCCACGCGCTATGGTCATTATGAGTTTCTGTCATGTCCTTTGGTTTGACCAACGCGCCAGCTGCTTTTATGGATCTGATGAACCGTGTGTGTCGGCCTATGTTGGATAAATCAGTGATTGTGTTTATTGATGATATCCTGATTTATTCAAAGAGCGAGATTGAGCATGCCGGTCACATTCGAGAGGTTCTAGAGACGTTGAGAAGGGAGAAACTGTATGCTAAATTCTCAAGTGCGCATTCTGGTTGCGCGAAGTTCAGTTTTTGGGTCATGTGGTGAATCCTGATGGGATTATGGTTGACCCGCGAAGGTGGAGGCGGTTATGCAATGGATCACCAAAGGCGCCATCCGAGATCCGTAGTTTCTTGGGCTTGGCGGGCTACTATAGAAGATTCATCCAAGACTTCTCTAAGATTGCTTCTCCACTAACTAAGTTTACCCGAAAGGATGTGAAGTTTGTATGGGTCAAGCTCAAGAGAAGGCGTTCGGAGAGCTGAAGGCAAGAGACTCGAGCTCCTGTTCTGTCATTACCCGATGGAAGTGAAGATCTAGTGGTTTATTCTGATGCTTCCTACTCGGGTTGGGGTGTGTGTTGATGCAGACAGGGAAGGTTATAGCCTATGCATCTCGACAGTTAAAGGTTCATGAGGTCAATTATCCTACTCATGACTTGGAGCTAGCAGCCGTGGTCTTTGCATTGAAGATCTGAGAGCACTATCTCTACGGGACGAAGTGCACCATATTCACCGATCATAAGAGCTTGAAGTACTTCTTCGAGCAAAAGGATCTGAACATGAGGTAGAGGAGATGGTTGGAACTTATAAAGGATTATGATTGCGAGATCCATTACCATCCAGGCAAAGCTAATGTGGTGGCGGATGCCCTTAGCCGAAAAGAGAGGCCCGAGCCGATTCGGGTGAAAGCTTATCAACTAATCATGACCTCGGATGTGATGAAGCAAGTTAAGGAGTTTCAAGATGAGGCATTGAGGAAGATCATCTTAACTCGGAAAGAATGAGAGGTCTGGTTGGGGAATTGGGTGAAAACACACTCGGTGTTAGAACTCGATTCGGTCGTGTATGGATTCCTCGTTTTGGGAATCTACGGGTGAAGATAATGGATGAAGCCCACAAGGCTCGATACACCATTCATCCTGGTGCCACGAAATGTACCATGACATGAAGAAAGATTATTGGTGGCCGGGTATGAAGCGTGACGTGGTGGAGTATGTGAGTAAGTGCCTTACTTGCCTACAAGTGAAGGCCGAGCACCAAAGCCGTATGGGAAGATCCAACCTTTGGATATACCAGAATGGAAATGGGAGCACATCACCATGGACTTCATTACGAAGCTGCCACGTACCCCGAAAGGGTATGATGCCATATGGGTGATAGTTGATCGTCTGACGAAGAGCGCTCATTTTCTACCGATCCGCGAGACGTATTCATCTGAGAGGTTGGCTGATCTGTTCATCAAGGAAATTGTAGCTCGTCATGGTGTGCTGGTGTCTATTGTGTCTGATCGTGACACTGGGTTTACATCTAAATTCTGGATGAAATTCCACGACGCTATGGGGACGAGGTTACATATTAGCACGGCTTATCATCCCCAACTGATGGTCAGTCAGAAAGGACCATTCAGACACTGGAAGACATGCTCCGGCATGTGTGATCGATTTTGGTGGAAGTTGGGATGACCACCTGCCGTTAGCGGAATTCTCATACAACACAGCTATCATGCCAGTATTGGTATGCCACCATATGAGATGTTATACGGTAGGAGATGCAGAACACCCGTTTGTTGGGGTGATATTGGTCAAAAGGAATTGGGGAGCGTCGAGGTAATCGAGGCTACGACAGAGAAGCTTGAAAAGATTAAAGCCTTCATGAAGGCAGCCAAAGATAGACAGAAGTCGTATGCCGATAAGCGACGTAGGCCAATTGAGTTCCAGGTGGGTGACCGGGTTATGTTGAAGGTCTCACCTTGGAAGGGTATTATCAGATTCAGAAAGCGGGGCAAGTTGAGCCCAAGATATATAGGCCATTTCCGAATCGTTGCTCGAGTAGGAGAGGTGGCCTATAGATTGGAGTTGCCGGATGAGTTAAGTGGAATTCACCCGACATTCCATGTATCTCATTTAAGGAAGTGCTTAGCAGATGAAGATATGATTGTCCCATTGGAAGATATTGAAGTAGACGAACGGCTCAACTATGTGGAGCAACCAATGGCAATCATCGATCGTAAAGAAAAGAGGCTAAGGAATAAAGTGGTTCCTCTTGTGCGTGTACAGTGGAAGCACAGGAAGGGATCCGAGTCAACGTGGGAGACTGAAGAATAAATGAGACAGCATTATCCGCGTTTGTTCGACGAATAACAGGTTTCGGGGACGAAACCTATTTAAGGGGGGTGGACTTGTAAACCCGAATATTTATTATTTTGAAGCCGGTGGCGAAAGAAAAGAAAATAAAGTCCAAAAGTCGACGGACCAAACCCGCCAACGAAGAAAAATTGGGAAATGTGGTGACATATGTAGGGAGAGGGCAGCCCACTCTCCCCACACTCACATTTCAGCTACAAAGAGAAGAATAGAGAGAAAAAGGAGAAAAAGAGAAAAAGTGTTGGTTCGGGTCGATTCGGGTCGCCAAAATCGTCGTGAAGCAAGCCGAATCGAAGCTCTTGTTGTTGTGCTCGTTTAGGTGAGTTCTAGGACCCCTCTTTTACATGTTTTTGAATGATTTTGGGGCTGGAACACATCTGAAAACCCTTTTTCGCGTTTTTGGGTGAAAACCCGTATGTATGCGTGTATGTGTTGGACCAAAAGAACCAATGAGCCTGATCAGAGAAACCTCTAAGTCCCACAAGACATCACAACAGCTGAAGAAGACCTGATCAGCTGTTCTACAAAGTCTGAAGAATACAACTGCTGAAGTACGTCTGAAGTACTGAAGACAAAGACTGAGACAACAGCTGAAGATCTAAAGTCTGAAGACTTCAACAAGTACTGAAGACAAAGACTGAAGATCAACAGCTGAAAGACAAAGTCTGATGTTCAAGTACTGAAGATATCAGCTGATGTTAACAGCTGATGACAACAGCTGAAGAGGGCTTCTTCAGTTGTTGTGATGATTTTTCTTCTTCAGTAGTTTTCTTTTCCTTTCAGTAGTTTGTTTATTTTTCTTTTCAGTACTTGTAAACAACTGAAGAGGTTGTTCTTCAGTTGTTGTAGTTTCAGTAGTTTTATGTTTTTCAGTAGTTGTAAATGAGATGTTTAACACTTAGGAACATTTGTAAGAAGATGTCAGTTGTTGACATCTTCAGTAGTTGTTAAACATCAGTGTTATAAAACGGTTACATGTCACTTTCAAGTGACATCAGCCTACGTCATTCTTCCTTTATAAGGAAAGATGACTCACATGTAATCGTGCCTTTGAGGCCGACAATCTTAATGCAATATTCCTTTTGTCGGATATTTCTCTCTCTATAACAAAATTCTTTTATCGTTTTATATCAATTGTTCTTGTTTGAATTTGTCTAATTCTGAGCTATTCCGCTGCTATATCTGTTCAATCGATTAAACCAAGGGCTGAGATCTTAACAAATGGTATCAGAGCAGGTTAATCATTGATCGATCTAACAATTGATCATTGAAACTGTTCAATCGCTCTAAGTTTAATCGAATAGCAAAATTCGCAAGGATCTGTTATAGAGATTGAGAGTGTATCGCTTCTGGCCGTTTATATTTGAGGTTCTGTGTGGTTTTGAGCTAAATTTATTGTGATTTTACTTGAATCTGTCTGATTTTCCACAATGACTACTTCTTCTAATGATCCTTTCAATACTGGATCCTCTACCAAGCCTCCGATCTTGGTGAGGAATGAGTATAACATTTGGCAGAGAAGATTGCTCCATCACCTGTCTGTCAATAGCTCAGGTTGTTGGACATTGACAGGATCAGTGATCACAAGTTTGATGTTTCAAAGTATAACGCAGCGGAATACAACCACGAATTAGACCAATTGTAGCAAGCTAACGATATATGTGAGCATTAAGATCGCATACAGTTATAGGGAGAGAATATGTATTTCTGATTTCTTGGAATGTTTATAGATGAGGAATATTTCTAATCAAATCAATCATTCATTCCATTCAATTCCTCATTTCATTCAATCATTACAATAGGTTGTCACTCCTTATATAGAGTGCAACAGTCACTGCTGTTATCACGGAAAGTGACAACTGGCAGATCCAATACAGAAATAACTAATTCTAACAAACTACTGAAATGTTCACAACTACTGAGAACATATCAGCAAGTTAAGTAAAAATATAAAACTACTGAAACTACAACGACTGAAGAACAAGCTCTTCAGTCGTTTTACAAAACTACTGAAACATAGAAAATAAAACTACTGATATCAACTACTGAAGAAGTACTCTTCAGCAGTTGTGACAAACTACTGAGGCTTCAGTACTTGATCTTCAGACTTTGACCTTCAGGTGTTTCATCAGCTGATGACTTCAGTAGATGTCATCAGCTGATGTCTTCAGTCTTTGTCTTCAGACTTTGTACATCAGTTGTTGATCTTCAGCACTTGTGAACTCTTCAGCTGTTGTACTTCAGTACTTTGGTCTTTCAGCTTCAGCACTTGTGTTCTTCAGCTGTTGTACTTCAGCACTTTGGTTCTTCAGCTGTTAAGGTCTTCAGCACTTGATCTTCAGTCGTTGAAGTCTTCAGCACTTGTCAAACTACTGATGAGGTTCAGCAGTTGTTGTGATACCATGTGGGACTTAGAGGTTTTCTGATCTTGGCTCATTGGTTCTTTTGGTCCAACAAACTCCCCCTGAACCAATGCAGCCAAAACCTCTAACTTATTTATGCTCCCACTTATTGATGGCAAAAATGTTGGTCTTTTTCCTTCTTGATCAGTAGAGAAGATGACCCATGTAAGCTCCGGCCTGGGAAGAACCTCAAATATTTGTTTGGCAGAGTATGAATGGGAACTCTGTTTTGGGGAACAGGACACAGAGTTGTTATCCCATTCATGAGATTCACTTCCCCATAATGAGTCTGTACGACTCTCTGTGTAGGCCTCAAGGAAGGTGATTTGTTCCTCCATGGTTAGCTCTTCAGCACCTCCTTCAAACAATGATTCCGGCCCATAATACTCAGACAGGTATTTGGCCTGTTTCCCATTCTTTAGCTCCACAGTTGTTATTATTCTGTAAGCAAACTCATCCGGGTGATTACCCTCTAGGAACAACTGGAGCTCATTTTTCCTGACTTCCTCAAGCCTCTTGTAAACTAACCCCTTTTTCACTATTTTGTTTTCCAACATCTTCTGAGGGGTTAGATTAGCTTTGTAGGCCTTCTTGAAGTCTTCTAGGATTCCCAGGGTGAAACTACAAAGACCAGAGAGATCACTTCATCTACGATCTTTTTCACCTGGCCAATGTATCTCCGAGGTATATTGTTCTTATGAATTCTTTGAGAAACCCTGGGATCAGGCCAAATCCTCACTCTTTCCTTTTGATATTGAAAGGTATGCCTGAGAGTGTAAAGTCTGAGGGCTTGCTCCTTCATATTGATGATGGAAGATGTGGCTGCATAAGCTTTGTCAACTCTCTTCAGCAATTCCTCATCATGCTGTTTATGAAGCTCTTCTTCTTCTAGCTTCACTTTAACCATTTGTCTCTGGACTTCAGGAGTAATTGCTGAGGAGTGACTTGTGGCCTTAGGCAACTGAATCACAGCTGAGAGCGGCAGCCTGTCTTCTTCATCTTCGTCATCGTCTTCTAGCCTCAATATCCTTCTCTTCTTCTTCAAGGGTATATCATCGGCTATGGGTTTTGAGGGTAAGGGAGTTGGTTTGGTGGGTTGTGTTTGGGTGGTTTTGGTGTGGGAATGTTGACAGGCTGTTCTAGCATCCTTGAGGTGAGTGTGGCTTTTGATTGCTTGGCTAGCTCAGTCCTGCTCCCAGCACCCGCTTCATTCAAAGCTTCAATGACAAGCCCCTTAGTATATACTTCAGATGAACAGATCTTGGTGGTGATTGCCAAGATACTGTCCCTGGACCAAGCTTTGATTTCAATCATTGATCTTCCAAGATATTTTGCAATAAATCTTATCATGATTTCAAGCCTTTCTCTTTCTAACACTTCATAACTTGCCCATCTGTTCTGGATTTCTTCAATCTTTAGTCGTCGAATCTCAGAGTCAAGTTTATTGGTGTCATGGCCTTGCCTAAACAGCTGATCAATGATGTTGTCCATTGATCTACTGTGTCGGCATCAGCCTCTTTTATCAGTAGCTCCAAGGCTTTATCTTCAGCAATGTGCTCATCAGCACCTTTCTTTCGCTTGTAGGTGAGCATTGGTTGCTGTTCTTTCTCCTCCTTTTGGGCTTGCTTCGCTTCCTTCCTTTCCTCGGATCTTTTCCTCTTTTTTCTTTCACTGCAGTACCTCCCCCTTTTTGGGTGCATTGGAGGAAGGGGTTGGTACCGCAGAAAGAGTCTTTGGACAGCAGCATCAACCAAGGGCTGTAATGTTGAGGAAAGCCTCTCATCAAGGCTTTGATCACTATATCAGTGATTATGGGGGTGATGAGAGGGAGGGAATTTGGAGTACAGCACCTATTTGCTCAGGAGGGTTCTGTTCCTGAGAAGTAGGGCCTGAAGCAGAGGTAGGTGGTTGATGTTGGGGTGGCTCTGTGTTTGGGAAACCTTCAAGGGAAGGTGCCATCTGTGGGGTATGAGGGTGGCAGATGGACTTGCATCCTGAGACATCTTGGCCAGCAGCTTTTTGAGTCTGCTAACTCATCCTCTAGAATGGTGTTTTGAGCAACTACATCATAGAAGAAGCTCAGGTCATCATCAGTTAATATGAATCACCTGACCTCCTGCTTAGAGCAGGATTTACATGCACTGGGTGTAGACCAGTTGGTGCATGTGCCCCTTGTGCTTGGTACTGGGGACTTCCAGCCTCAGGACAGTGTCCATCATCAGCTGTTGCCTTTAGGGAGGTCTTAGCAATGTTACCAGCCTCACTCTGGTCATGTGCTGAGTCAGAGAAGGTGGCAGCCTCACTAGATATTCTAAGCTCCTTGTCTACACCAGGAGATAGAATTGGGAAACCCCTGTGCTGTGGGTTCTCAGGTGCACTGTGTTCCTCCCCCTCAATTGTAGAGGAATTCCCAGTAGTAAGTGGTTTTGGGGAGGGGGTGAGGAGTGCAATTGAGTCAGCACTTGTGCAACTATTAAAGTCGGGCTGTGAGGGGCGGTTGTTTGGGGTAAGGGGTAGAAGCAGTGTGCACCTGGGGTGGATGGTGCTCTTCAATGGCAATCTCCTCAAGTGAGGAAGATCCCAGATAAGTAGGTGCCCCTTGGGTTGCTGCAGGCTCCTGTTGAGAGGAAGCCTGAGGCTGTGGCTGGAGGAGTCATTGTATCCACTAGGGGGTTTGGACTAGTGGATATATCCTGCGTTTGTTGTGCAGGAGCATCCTCAGGGGACTCAATTCCCTGAGAAGCCATCTTGGGTTTCTTTTTGGTGGGTTTGGTGGGGACATTGGATTTGGAGGTGGTGGCTGTGGGTTCCAGCTGCGTGGGTTTTCGCAGCTTGGCAGCCAGTTTGAGTGTCCGGTCAGAGTTGTGCGGGAGTATACTTCCGGCAGAACAGCCGTAGCAGGGACTCCCAAGCCAACAAGTCCCTCAGCATTAAGCTGATCTATAATAATGGCCATTATGAACCGTGGATAGAGTATCCAACGGTTGGCAGTTAGTTTTTGAGCCATATCTTTGAGCTCTGAAAATATTAATTCTGAAAAGTTCAGTGGTTGTTGCTCAAGGATAGAATACATTACCTGCTGCCATTGGTGGACATTTGATCCCAAGACGATGTCTTAGGGGCCAAACATACATGACCATGTGAAAAATCAGGCGCTCAGCGTCATTAAAGTGTTTCTTCATGATGGTGGTGGCACTGAGATCACCTTGATATCCATGCTGAGCAAGTGATAGATCTATGGTGCCCTTCGGATATCCAGCAGGAGAGGTAGCATCACTCAGTTGAAGAATTTACGGATTGTTGCAGGAGTAATCACTACTTCTTTGTTGTTGACTACTGAACGGAGGGATCGTGTGTTGCTCTCCTCAGTTGTAACAGTAATGTTCATCCAAAATTGGTTCAAGGATTCGGCATGTAAAACGGGGTTCAGAAGGAATGCCTTGTTGTATTGGGACTGAACCATAAGATCGATAGCAGTATCGAACTTAGTCCAGATCGGCGATTTTGTGAGGTAGGCAACACAGTTGTGTCGCGGTTAATTTGCATAGACGCCATGGAAATTTTTGGAGAGGAACGTTAGGTTTGAAGAAGATAAAGCATGGAGAGCTCAGGTTAAGGGTATTTATAGGGTACGGGTGAGGAAACGACTGAAGGATGTGGTGTTAGTCATCAGTAGTTTTAAACGACCGTTGACATGGTATTATCCTGTCAGACGTTGAAACAGCTGAAGTCGCGGTGTTAGGCATCAGTAGTTTAGAAAACTACTGAAGACCGTGGTTTTGACTTCAGATGATTGAAACAACTGAGGACATGGTGTTTGTCATCAGTAGTTATGAAACTACTGAAGACAGTGGTTTTGTCATCAGCTGTTGGAAACAACTGAAGACTTGGTATTGGTCATCAGTAGTTATAAAACTGCTGAAGACGTGGTTTTGCTTCAGTTGTTTAAAATGAAACAGCAGTGGTACAAACGACTGAGGAGAAAGTTCTCTTCAGCTGTTTTCGTCAATTCTTAGCTGTTCAGCTGTTTCAAACTGTCCTCAACACATTCATCAGTCTTTATGGCTGATTTCAGTTGTTTCATAGGACATCAGTACTTATCTGTTTTTACTAATTGCAGTAGTTATGACTGCATCAGTAGTTGTAACTACTTCAGTAGTTTAAGCAGATGAAGTACTTCAGTACTTGTGAGAACTTTTAGCCTTCAGTGGTTATAAAAACTACTGAGGTTAAAAGAGCTCATCAGTACTTATATGTGACAGGCACTCATGATCATCAATATGAATTACTGAGATCATCAGTAGTTGTCACCTATTCTAGCTGCAGCATACCAAGCCTTAACACCAGGTTTTGGAAAGTTGAACTATCCAAAGGCTTAGTAAAATGTCTGCAAGCTCATCAGCACTGGGCACAAACTTAGGATCAATCAGACCTTTTTCAAAACAATCCTTATAAAATGATGTCTGATCTCTATATGTTTGGTCCTAGAGTGCTGGACTGGATTTTTGACAATGCAAAGAGCTGAAGCACTATCCATTAACAATGGAGTCTTAGTCTCTGTAATGCCATAATCCAAAAGTTGGTTTTGAAGCCAGAGTACCTGAGATGTACAGCTTGCAGCAGCAATGTACTCTGCTTCCGCAGTGGATGTAGCAACTGAGGTCTGTTTCTTGCTCTGCCAAGAAATCAAGCAGTTGCCTAGGAATTGACATCCACCAGAAGTTGATTTCCTGGTCAACTTACACCCTGCATAGTCACTGTCAGAAAAAGCAACTAATTACCAGAATGTCTGGTAGAATACCATAAACCTAGAGATGGTGTGCCTTGCAGATATCTAAAGATCCTCTTGACTGCAATCAGATGAGACTCTTTAGGTGCAGCCTGAAATCTAGCACAAACACATGTAGCAAACATAATATCTGGTCTAGAAGCTGTTAAATACATCAAGGACCCAATCATACATCTGTAAAGTGTTTCATCAACCACTTTACCTTTCTGATCTGAGTCCAGTTGTGTGGTGCTGCTCATGGGGTAGAACAGGGCTTACAGTTTTGTAAATCAAACTTTTGCAAAAGATCTTTTGTATATTTGGATTGATGAATAAAAATTCCATCAGCCTTTTGTTTGATTTGCAACCCCAGAAAGAACTGTAATTCTCCCATGGCACTCATTTCAAACTTCTGTTGCATCAACTTTGTAAAGGCATCACACAACTTTGGATCAGAGGATGCAAAAATGATATCATCTACATAATTTGAACAAGTAGATTATGCTGCCAGCTTCTTAATAAATAAAGTCTTGTCTATGGAGCCTCTAGTGAAATTGTTTTCCAGAAGAAAGTTTGATAATGTCTCATACCAGGCTCTGGGAGCTTGTTTTAACCCATAAAGAGCTTATCAAGCTTATACACCCAATTAGGATGTTTATTGTCCTCAAAGCCTGGAGGTTGACATACATAAACCTCTTCTTTAACTTTTCCATACAAAAATGCACTTTTGACATCCATTTGAAAGACTTTAAGTTTTTGATAAGCAGCATAAGCTAAGAACAATCGAATTGCTTCCAGTCTGGCTACAGGGGCAAAGGTTTCATCATAATCAATACCTTCTTCTTGTGCAAACCCCTGAACACCAGTCTGGCCTTGTTCTTAACAATAAGCCCATTTTCATCAGTTTTGTTCCTAAACACCCATTTAGTGCCTATTGCACACTTACCTGGAGGTAGAGGACCAGTTCCCACACTTGCTGTTTCTTGAACTGAAGAAGCTCAAGCTGCATGGCATCAACCCATCCATTGTCCTTTAAAGCAATGTGATAATTCTTTGGCTCTTGCTGACTGATGAAGAGAGCATAGAAGCAGAAATTTGACAATTGACTTCTTGTTGATACTCCAGCAGTGATATCACCAATGATTTGAGACATGGGGTGATTCTTCAGATCTTGATACACAATAAGATCTGTGCAAGTGTTTGTAGCTGGTTCAGCAGCAACAGATGGTGATGGTGAATCATTTCCTTGAAACCAATCAGTGGATGGTAATTCAAAGGAAGTTGAATTCGAAGAAATCTCATCAGCATTTGTTGTGGATGGTGCTACTGGCGCTACAGGAACATCAGGTCTAGTTGAGTCAGGCAGCTGATCACTAAACCTGAAGAGGTGAGTACTGCAATCATCATCATCATCAGCAGTACCACCAGGTGGTGAACTGTTGACAGGAGCAACAGCAGGAGTTTGATAAGGAACATATTGCAGTATGTCCAGGTCAAATAACTCCACAGGACTTTGTGGAATCTTGTCCTTTGGAGATTCATTAAACTTAACATGTAGAGTTCTTCAACCATCTTTGTTCTGCAGTTGAAGACTCTGTATGCCTTGCAAGTAGATGAATAACCAACAAAGTATCCTGCATCCACCTTAGGATAGAATTTGTGGAGTTGATCCTTTGTGTTGAGGATAAAACAGGGACACCCAAATGCTTTGAAAAATGAAATCAGAGGAGCCAAATGATGGAGAACTTCATATGGAGTCTTCATCAACCTCTGATTTACTAAACCTCTTTTGCACATAACAAGCTGTGTTGACAGCTTCGGCCCAAAAGGTCAATGGCAAACCTGAGTCAGCCAGCATGGACCTTGCAGCTTCAATGAGAGTCCTGTTCTTTCTCTCCACTACTCCATTTTGTTCTGGAGTCCTTGGAATGGTGAACTGCCTTTTGATTCCCTTTGAGAGATAGAAGTCATCAAGTGTATGATTTCTGAACTCAGTTCCATTATCACTCCTAATACACTTGACTGGAAGGGAATACTGCTTCTCAATGTACAGCACAAAGTGGATATCTTCTGAGCAGCCTCATCCTTTGAATGTAGAAAGAAAGTCCATACAAATCTGGAGTAATCATCCACAATTACCAGACAGTATTTCTTCTTTGCCATGCTCATTACTCTCACAGGACCAAATAGATCCATATGCAGTAATTGCAAGCAGGCAGTGGACTTGGACACTTCAATAGGAGGAAATGAGACCTTGTGCTGTTTTCCTTTTAAACAAGCAGTGCATGTTTCATCACAGTGGAACTCCTTTATTGGTAAGCCTCTGACTAAACTATTGTAGCTAAGCTGATTCATGTTTTTGAGATTAACATGACCAAGCCTCCTGTGCCACATTTAGATTCTTGAAAAGAGGCTTTGGAAAATAGGCAAGGATTGCCTTTGAGAT
>JACCIX010000862.1:0-52500 GCA_025506515.1 Flaveria trinervia
ATACCAGATACTACTTTGGCATGTTGAAGAAACTGCATTAATAAACAATCATTTAGTTTTAGAGACCCAAACCTTTTTGGTTTTGGGCCTGGTCTCATCAATAGATGGTAAACTAACAGGTTTATTGGGCACAATAGCTTGAGGTGAAGGAGATGGTGTAGAAGAGGAATCCTTTGGCTTGGATCTCCTTTTCTGGGGTTTCAACACAGGGCCATCAAGTTGGTTAACTCTTCCCAACAGAGTTGAACCATCATTACCAGCTGTGTCTGATTCTGGGAAAGAGCTTTCAGCTCTTCAGACACATTGGTATTGGTGTTGATGATGAGTTCTTGTGTTGCACCATCTTCTTTTGAGCAACCTCAGCTGTTGCCTGTTGCACTCCTTCCCTTTTAGATTTCTTTTTGGACATAGTAGTAACAGGATTTGATGCTGCTGGTACAACTTGGACTCAAACTCATTTTCATTTTAGCCAAGTTTTCTTTAATTTTCTCCTTTTGTTTGAGTTTGGATCTCTTTTTGTACCAACAATCATCTGTGAGATGATTGATAGACCACATATTTCACATGGTTTCTTCTTCATCTTCTGTTGATCATCAACTGAAGAAGATGAAACTACTGAAGACTTGCTCTTCAGCACTTTAGAAGCACTTTTTGCCTTCTTGTCAACTTCCTTAGTAGGCTTCAAATCCTTCCTACTGACAGTTTTCTTCTCATTAGTGCTGTCAGTTATTGGGATTTGAACTCCAGATGTTATCCCCTGCTCTCCAGTATCCTCAGTACTTCTAGGATAACACTTGGGTTGATCAACTCATTGATCATGTGAGTGTCAGCCGTTGAACCATCAATATCAGCTGATAGGTTCACAGAGGGATTACTACTGACTTCAACTACTGATGGTGCTTTATCAAGTATTGAATCACATGATGAGGTGGATTGGTCATTACTTTCTCCATCAGATTCTACTCCTGCTCTTGAAGCAAAATCTGTAGAGGAGCAGTGTGATTATAACCATTCCAAACTTCACATTGGAAGCAGTTTGCTTACTAAAAGCATTTCAAAGCCCTTGCAAGATTGTACCCATCGATCACACTCTACTTGGGTGACAGCAAGAGTATCTTTGAGGTCTTTGTACTTCTCTAAGAGTACATCCTCCCTAGCCTTATCATCAGAGATTTGGCATTTTAATTTATAAATCTCATCAGTTTTCTCTTTCAGCACAGACTCAAACTCAGCTTTATTTTTGGAAATTATTGTTCTAGCTCTACATTTTTATTGATTAAAGCCACATTTGCTTCTCTAATAGAGGCAAATGCTGCTATGCAAGTTTCAGAACATAATTTGGCCTTAGCCTCAGAGGATACCTGTGATACCTGTGTTGAAGAGGTACTTGAGGATGATCCATCAGAGGATTCCAAAGTCATGAGAGCTAGATTTCCAAAAGGATGCTCACCACCATGTTGACCAGCACCTGAGAACAGTTGTTCATTACCAGACACATCATCTGGTAGCTGCTCCAGTCAACAACTCCTGGTGTGAAGAGTTGTGTTGTTGAAGTTGATTAGGTTGATGAGATTGGGATGGTTGAGGCTCAGGGAGTGCATGTGGTTGCTGAGCAGTGGGTGCTTGAACCTGGCCTGGTTGTGGCATGTAATAGCAGGGGTATGGATATGGCATTGGCCCCTGTGGAACAAAATATGCAGGAGATTGTGGTTGATGATGATAACCAGAATTGAACAGGTTGTTGCCCTCTGTTTTGTTGACTATTGCCAGGAAAGTCACAAAAGGTGCAGGAGAGTTAGATCCAGATGATCTACATTCTCTTGCAAAGTGTCCAAGCCTGTGGCATTTATGGCACTTCAACTTACTCTTGTCAAAACCAACTTTGGTTTTGCCAGAGAGTCCTGGAATTTCCTTCCAGTTCTTTTGTAGAACTTCTGAGATCTGATATTTATCAAGGCCATTTGGCTCAAAATATCCATCTCTTCTAAGTCATCATCAGCAATCCCCTTGAGATCATCCATGATGAAACATAGATTGTCACTATTACTACCAGCAGAATAACTATCAACACTCACAAGGCAGGCTCAGAAGTGTTTGTAGAGAAATCAATATGCTCATCATACTGGCTTTCAGATGACGCATATTCTGACTCTTGATGTCCAATCAGGGCAGTGTTCCCTTGGACAAAATCCTCAGTAAGCTTGCCAGATGAAGCCAATTTCCTTTTCTGCTCTATCTCTCTCTCGAATGTAAGCAGTTTCCCATGAAGTTGGGTGAGAGATAGGCGATCAACATCAGCATTTGAGCGTAGAACAATGGTATATGTGTTCCATCTCTCAGGCAGTGATCTTAGGAATCTATGGTTCATCTGACTCCTGTATATTCATGTTTAACCATTTTCAATTCAGAGATTAAACATGAAAACCGCTCAATTGTTGAGTCAGAGTCTCACCCTTTCTATGAGAGAAAGTCTCATATTGTTGGGCGAGGATTTCCCTGTTGTTTGCTAAAACCTCATCAGTACCACCAAATTGTTCTTCTTTGATGGCTTTCCAGAGGTCATGAGCAGACTCACAATGCAGAAGCCCAGAGTAAATCTCATTAGGAATAGCCATAGCCAAAATTCCATGGGCTTTTGCATCGATTTCAAACAACTTCTTGTCCTCATCGGAGTATTGCTCCTTCTTCTTTGGAACCAACTGGTTTGTTTCCGGATCATTCACCATTGGCTTATGTGGTCCATGTACCACAGATGTCCAACAACCTGAGCTATTGACAGACAGGTGATGGAGCAATCTTCTCTGCCAAATGTTATACTCATTCCTCACCAGATCGGAGGCTTGGTAGAGGATCCATATTGAAAGGATCATTCGAAGAAGTAGTCATTGTGAAAATCAGACAGATTCAAGTAAAATCACAATAATTTAGCTCAGAACCACACAGAACCTCAAATAAAACGGCCAGAAGCGATACACTCTCAATCTCTATAACAGATCCTTGCGAATTTGCTAATTCGATTAAACTTAGAGCGATTGAACAGTTTCAATGATCAATTGTTAGATCGATCAATGATTAACCTGCTCTGATACCATTTGTTAGGATCTCAGCCTCTTGGTTTAATCGATTGAACAGATATAGCAGCGGAATAGCTCAGAATTAGACAAATTCAAGCAAGAACATTCGATATAAAGCGATAAAAGAATTTTGTTATAGAGAGAGAAATATCTGACAAAAGGAATATTGCATTAAGATTGTCGGCCTCAATGGCACGATTACAGGTGAGTCATCCTTCCTTATAAAGGAAAAAATGACGTAGGCTGATGTCACTTGAAAGTGACATGTAACCGTTTATATAACTACTGATGTTTAACAACTACTGAAGATGTCAACAACTGACATCTTCTTACAAATGTTCCTAAGTGTTAACATCTTATTTACAACTACTGAAAAACATAAAACTACTGAACTACAACAACTGAAGAACAACCTCTTCAGTTGTTTACAAGTACTGAAAAGGAAACAAAACTACAGAAAGTAAACAAACTACTGAAAGGAAAGAAACTACTGATGAAAAAACCATCACAACAACTGAAGAAGCCCTCTTCAGCTGTTGTCATCAGCTGTTAGCATCAGCTGATGTCTTCAGTACTTGAACATCAGACTTTGTCTTTCAGCTGTTGATCTTCAGTCTTGTCTTCAGTACTTGTTGAAGTCTTCAGACTTTAGATCTTCAGCTGTTGTCTCAGTCTTGTCTTCAGTACTTCAGAAATACTTCAGCAGTTGTATTCTTCAGACTTTGTAGAACAGCTGATCAGGTCTTCTTCAGCTGTTGTGATGTCCTGTGGGACTTAGAGGTTTCTCTGATCAGGCTCATTGGTTTTTTGGTCCAACAAAATGCGAATGAAAGAGTTCCTCAGCATTTGACTACTGCAGCGAATGCGGCTGAACGAAGTTTCCTCGCATTTACTACTGTAGACAATGCGCTGTTCAATGTTAATCACTTTTCTCACTGTATCAAATGAATAGAGAAAATCCACAATTATTTCTTCACTTTGAACCTACGAGATACTTGGATTGGTTATATGCATGGTTTATCTTCAGCTGCATTAACTAATGCACTTACCTGCATTAGCTTTGAACTTATTCAAAGTTAATGTGTCTGATTTTGTTTTTCATATATGAAGTACTGTCCTTGACTGATTTTTCTTAAAAAGTTGACTGTTGATGTTGTAAATTCTTGCTTGGTTGATTTGTACGTCACAAGTGATACAAGTTTCCTAATTTTGACTGATCTTGGACTTTTCATGCTTCCGATAATCTGCATAAGCTGAGATACAATGGTATAATTTTTTTGCACAACACCCAAATTCTTTTTGTTTTCTTTTGAAAGTAGTAACCAAAAATATAGACTTACTCAAAGTTTTAAATTACCCCCCTAAAGTTTATAGCCACATTTGGATAGAAATTTTGAAGATTTAAAAACTTTTTGAATTTTTATTATGATTATTATAATGAAGAGAATTATATCTTTTGTTGGGATCATATCAGTCTTACATACACGTGCATCCTTTATGATTAAATGGACATGTATATGAACTTGATGATTGAAGGTATGTTTGTCCTCTTAAACTCATACCAGGTTGATATTTTGATGCAAGTGATTTAAATCATGTTTTTGGTTGATTAAATTATTCAACGTGTACCTCACACATCAAGCAGGGAATAATCAACCATCCTTATACAATGCATGGTAGAACTTTTTCACAACTTTTTTTACCAGGTTACTTAAGTTATGATAACTCAATTTCACTTATCCTCATTGGGATTCTTTTACTTTGATCCTTTTCATGATGATCCACATTGGGATTCTTTTCACTTCACTTTGGACGGTGATCTATGTTGGGATTCTTTTGTTCATTCACTTGGAATGTATTGCTTTGTAGATTCATCCAATTTGGATGTGTTCCTCATTGGGAATCTTTTGGAGTAGGACATCTCCACTATGTGCATGTTTCATAAGGTCTTTGTCCAGCAAAACAAAGATGAAACGATGTAAGTGAAAGAGATTCATAAAGTCATTACCTGGTGTGTTTAGGTTACTACACACACATGCACTTAGATAAGCCAATACATACCTATACTCTGTGATGAGTGTTTCATTATTAAATAATTTTTAATGTGTCACTGCATGTATCTTCTCTTCCAAGTTAAGCCTAACAACATATCTGGTAAGTCATGATAGTCTTGCAATTTTTGAAATTAAGCACAGTGAATGATATAATGACTGTAATTATATCATTTCCAAAGAATTCTTTTCTTCATCAAACTTGATTTCTTTTTGTGGTTTTCTAATGTTTTTATTGTTTTTCATGTTTTTCATGTTTTACTCAAGGTTAATCATGCCAATTGACTGAACCAGGATTCAAACCAACTAGGTTCAAATGCCTTAGTAAACAAATTAGCTAATTGATTTTCAGTTGGTACTTGAATCAATTGATTAAACCTTTTTAAGCACAGTTCTCAAAAAGTGATATCTAATCTCAATATGTTTGGTTTTTGAGTGCTGAACTGGATTATTAGTTATGAAATAGTCGTTGTGTGGTCAATAGAAATTGGCGTGAGCAAGAAGTTAAAACCGTAATCAAGCATCTGTTTTGAATCCAGAGTACTTGAGAGCAACATGCTGATGCAGCAATATACTAGCTTCTACTGGACACAGATACATTTGTATGCTTCTTTATTGCCAAGATACCAGTCTGGGACCAAGAAATTGACAACCGCTAGAGGTGGATTTTCTATTGAAGTTGCATCCTCATAACCACTGTCTGTGTAGGCGTAGAGATTAAATTCTCCTTCCTTTCGATACCATAACCCAAGAGCTAGTTTGCTCTTCAGATATCTGATATCCTCTTGACTGAATTCACATGTGATTCTTTTGGATCAGCTTGATATCTGTCACACACATAAACACCAAACATTATATCAGGCCTACTGGCTGTTAGATACATAAGTGAACCAATCATTGATCGATAGTGAGTCTGATCCACTGGTTTGCCTTTAGGATCAGGTCCAATCTTTACTTTAGTATCCACTGGAGTTCTGATGGATTGACAGTCAGCAAGGTGGAATATCTGCAACATGGTTTCCACATATTTTGATTGATTGATGAAGATTCCATCTGTTGTCTGTTGGACTTGCACCGCTAAAAGAAGGTGAGTTCCCCCATAGCACTCATTTGGAACTTTAAGTGCATAAGGTCTTCAAATTATTTGCAGAGTTGCTTGTTTGTCGAGCCAAATATGATGTCATCCACATAGATCTGGACTAACAAATATCTTTTCCTCTTGTTCTTCTGAATAGAGTTTGATCAATCTTTCCTCTTTCATATCCATGTTCAAGAAGAAAAGATGATAGAGTCGCATACCACTTTCTGGGGCTTGATGAAGACCATACAGAGTTTTGTCAAGCTTGTAAACTCTGTGTGGAAAATCTGGATCTTCAAAGCGGGTGGTTGACTCACATAACCTCCACAGCAATCTTTCCATATAGAAAGGCACACTTTACATCCATTTGATAAACAGTAAATTTCATGGATGTAGAATATGCTAGAAATTCTGATTGCTTCTAGTCTGGTAGCAGGTGCAAACACTTCATCATAGTCAATTCCTTCTTCTTGAGTGTATCCCTGCATCACTAATCTTGCTTTGTTTCTGATGACGATCCCTCTATCATCAGTCTTGTTCCTGTATAGCCATCTGGTACCGATAGGGTATTGTCCTTCAGGAAGATCTACCGGTTGCCATACTTCTTGCTTCTTGAATTGGAGCAATTCTTCTTACATTGCTTCAATCCAGCGATTCTCTTGAAATGCCTCTTTGATGTTTTTGGGTACTGTTTGACATAGAAAGCATGAGAACAAACAGATGTTTGCAATACTTGACTTGCTTCTAGTCACCCTCTCATTAAGTTCACCAATAATGGTTTCAACTGGATGATTCTTATATATTATGGTGGTTGGAATTAAGTCACCAGCAATGGTTACATCAAGATTGGAGACATTCAGTTCAATATGGTTAGAGGCACACTCATCTAGTACTGTTGTTGAATTATGTAGATTGTCAGACTCTAATTCAGTACCTGCTTCAGCTTTGGCAGCACTGTGATTTCTTACATCATTTGATGTCCTTTGTGTTTCAATTGGAGGAGAGGCCTGTTTTTTATTTCTAACCTCAGTTGATAGATCATCTGAGTGGGGAGGTACCAGGCTTGGACATCCTTCAGTAGAAACACGATGGTTTTGTGACGGTTTTCTGATGTGATCAGCTTGAAGATGAACATCTTCATTCATACTTTAGTACCACAGGAGTTCTGATGGACTGATAGTCAGCGAAATGGAATTTCTTCAACATGGTTTCCACATATTTTGATTGATTGATGAAGATTCCATTGCTGTCTCTTGGACTTGCACCCCTAGAAACAAGTGGAGATCCCCCATAGCAATCATTTGGAACTTTGAGTGCATAAGGTCTTCAAATTCTTTGTAGAGTTGCTTGTTTGTCGAGCCAAATATGATGTCATCCACATAGATCTGGACTAACAACATATCTTTTCCTCTTGTTCTTCTGAAGAGAGTTTGATTAATCTTTCCTCTTCATATCCATGTTTATGAAGAAAAGATGATAGAGTCTCGTACCACTTTCTTGGGGCTTGATAAAGACCATACAGAGCTTTCTCAAGCTTGTAAACTCTGTGTGGGAAATCTGGAACTTCTAAGCCGGTGGTTGACTCACATAAACCTCCTCAGCAATCTTTCCATACAGAAAGGCACACTTTAAATCCATTGATAAACAGTAAATTTCATAGATGTAGAATATGCTAGAAAGATTATGACTGCTTCTAGTCTGGCAACAGGTGCAAATACTTCATCATAGTCAATTCCTTCATCTTGAGTGTATCCTTGCGTCACTAATCTTGCTTTATTTCTGATGACAATCCCTCTATCATCAGTCTTGTTCCTGTACAGACATCTGGAAGCGGTAGGGTATTATCCTTCGGGAAGATCTACCAGTTGCCATACTTCTTGCTTCTTGAATTGGAGCAATTCTTCCTGCATTGCTTCAATCCAGCTATTGTCTTGAAGTGCCTCTTTGATGTTTTTGGGTACTGTTTGACATAGAAAGCATGAGAACAAACAGATGTTTGCAATACTTGACTTGCTTCTAGTCACCCTCTCATTAAGTTCACCAATAATGGTTTCAACTGGATGATTTTTGTGTATTCCGGTGGTTGGAATTGAGTCACCAGCAATGGTTACATCAAGATTGAAGACATTCAGTTCATTATGGTCAAAGGCACACTCATCTAGTACTGTTGTTGAATTATGAAGATTGTCAGACTCTACTTCAGTTCCTGCTTCAGCTTCAACAGCACTATGATTGCTTACATCATTTGATGTCCTTTGTGTTTCAACTGGAGGAGATGACTGTTTTTGATTTCTAACCTCAGTTGACAGATCATCTTAGTGGGAAGGTACCAGGCTTAGACATCCTTTAGTAGAAACACTATGGTTTATGATGGTTGTCTGATGGGATCACCTTGAAGAGGAACATCTTCATTCATGCGTTCATCAAATGTAGGAGGAATCAAGGGAAAATCATCTCTTCTTTCTACAGCTGAAGAAGTATTATTTGAATGTAGATTTCCTGCATCAGACAAGTGAAATTGATCAAATGACTTTGTAAATGTGTCAATAGCAACAACCAGTCAGGACCATTTGTAGATTTGGGAAATGAATGTTCCTTGAATTGAACATATATTGATTCATCAATAATGTTCAATCTAGGATTGAACACTTTATAAGCCTTTGAAACAGAAGAATAACCTACAAGAATCCTTCATCAAACTGGGATGAAAATTTTCCCAAATAGTCTCAGTGTTTAATATTGAGACAGGACTACCAAATGATTTTAGGAATCCAATAAATGGTTTCCTATGAAAGAGCAGTTCATAAGGTGTTATGTTACATTCTTTAACAATTAGAGTTTGATTTTGTACAAAGCACGATGTGTTAACTGCTTCTGCCCAGAAGGTGATTGGTAGTTTAGCATCGGCTAGCATCATTCTTGCTGCTTCAATCAGTGTTCTATTTCGCCTTTCAGCTACCGTATTTTGTTGAGGAGTTCTAGCTGCACTGAATTGATGAGCAATGCCTTTGGTTGTACAAAAGGAACTCATACGTTCATTTTTGAACTCAGTACCGTTATCACTTCTTATTATTTTGACCTTAAGATCAAGTTGATTTTCAATTTTAGTGATAAATTCTTGTATGATTTGGGATGCCTCATTTTTATGAAGTAGGAAGAACACCCATGTGAATCGTGAAAAGTCATCAATGATCACTAAACATACGTGTTTTTTTTCCATACTCATTACATGAGTTGGTCCAAATAGATCGAAGTAGCTTCAATGGAGTATTGTTAGTATTCACAAGCTTGGTTTTGTGAGACGATTTATGTTGTTTTCCTTTGAGGCACGTTGAACCTTGATCAATAAATTAATTTCTTTTTTAGAAGACCAGTGACATGGTTTCCTTTGACCACTTGTTCTTGTTTTTGAAAGTTTGGGTGCCCCAAATGTCTATCCTAAAGCTGTGACACATCAAATGATGCTTTTGACAAAAGACATGTTTCTTCTTAGGTAATGGAGAACACAGGTTTAAGACATATGTATTATTCTTCCTCGGTGTCTTTAAGACACCCATTCTTCTGAGATCTGAAATCAAGGGTTTTAGAATGTAGCAATGAGTGTCTGTAAAGTGAGTGGAATATTTCTTGTCACAGATCTGAGACACGCTTAGCAGATTGAAGTTCAGCTATTCACAGTAGTTCACTCTATCAAAGCTCAGCATCCCGTTTGTCACAGATCCTTCACCTGTAATTCTACCACCCTTTGAATCTCCACCAAATGCCATAGTGTTCCTATATGTGCTAGAAGTCATGAAGGAGGGAACGATCTCCAGTCATGTGTCGGGAGTATCCATATCTACGTACCATAGGCTATTAGACCTGTGTGGATGAACCTGCAAGCAACAACTAATTAGAATAAGGAACCCAAGCCATGATGGTCTTGGGTTTCCCGTTCCTATTCATGATGGTGACTTCTTGGTATTTCTCCAATCTAAATTGTGGTTTAGTTGGTGTCTTGGGAGAATTTTGGTAATGAATTAGGTGAGTCATCTCATCAACATCCACTGAAGATTCAATGAGTAATGAAATCGTTGGTCTCTGTTTCTTTGTAGAAATTTAGCCCGTTTTTCATTATCAAAAGTAGGTTTTTGTTTTGGAAGGTCAGTTTTGTGTTTCATTGTAAGATGTTTTCTTTGACCCTTCCATAATTTCTTCAAAGTGTTTATGTCATTTGTTTATCTAGAAGTCCAAGATTGATCATTGTAAAAATGAGGTCTGACAGAGTGTGTGATAATGGATGTTTTTGAGATGGGCTTGTGTTGGGGAATTCTCAAACCCTTCTGATTGAAGTAACAATCAGATGTATTATGATTGTTCATGTCACAGACTGAACAATACTTGTTGAAATAACAGTTTTTGGTGGAGTGATTGTTCATGTCATAGATAGAACAATATTGATTAAAAAGCATTCATCTCTTGTGATTGAACATTTCACAAATGTCCCAATACATTTGTTTGTTTTTTGAATCAGATTTTTCCTTGTGTGACTCAGCTATTTTTCTTTTGATGAGTCACTTTCTTTTCTTTAGGGGATGATCAGAATCAGCCATTTTTGTCGTTTGTTTCACACACTACCTTTGTTTGATTTTCTAGGTTGTTTCTGTTTCTTCAACCCATTTCTCACCTCTTTTTCAAAAAGTCAACATGTTCCTTGTTGCAGATATCAACCCACTCCCTGACTTAATCTTGAAGACTGAGGGTCTGATAATGTTTTAGGTGTTGACTCAGTGATCCTGTTGTTTCTTTTGTAGTGAAACCTTTTCAATTTGCTTTAATGTTTGGAGATAGATCTCATTATCAAACTGTTGTTAGCAGTGGGTTTCACTAACTTACGTATTTCTTTTTACCATGTAACATAGAGGGTATGAATTTTATAAAAGGGACAATTGCTTTTACAGGCTTGAGGGTTTCATGACACTCACTGTCTTGTCTGACACTCTTTGATTTTGATTGGGTGACGTAATTGATTTTATCCTCCTTTGTTTCAATATAAATATCAGGTTTGTTTTGAGGATTGGTCACCTGTTTTACTACAGATTTAGGTTCCATAGTTTTAGTTTCAATTGCTTTAGTGACTGAGACAGATTCAAGCATGACAATGTCGTGGTCATTGTATGGTGGAAGACATGAATTATACCCAATCCTTGACATGTCCTTTGGATGCTTTTGGGAATCAAGCATCTCCTACAGCTTGACTGAAGACATTTGAAACTTTTCAAGTTTCACTTCAGTCATTGAGTGTTGAGCCTTAGATTAAGCTAACTTTTCAGTAAGTAGCTCATTCTCAGCTGGAAGAGAGTACTTCTCACCATGCAGTTTTTCTATGTCAGAGAAGAGAGATTTATTTTGATTTCAAAGCTTCTTATTATCTCTTTATCATCTCTGACTTTACTTTTTCTTCTTTGATTTTATCAGCCAGTTTATGGTTATGCTCCCTATAACCTTGCATTCATTAATGCATTTTTCACTACAAGGTTAGATTTTACCTCAGTAGGCATTGGAGATGGTCCATCATTGATGTGAGCCATAGAAGCATGATTTTTGAAATTGAGGCTTGACTTCCTCTACATACACACTCCAGTCACATACCCCATCTTGCTTTATCACTAGGGCACTGACAGAAGGCTGACTGCTTCCATGAGCTTGGTTGTCAGCTGGGGTTGATTCTGATATGTTTGTGATGATGAGAGTGATCATACTGCTGATGTTGGTTGTTGGAGTGATAGCTTGAGTTAGGCTATGAGGATGATTGTCCTGGAGAGTTCCTTTGATAGTTGTTTCTCTTGGAGGCATTGCACTCTCTTGAGAAGTGGCCAACATGCCACAGTTGAAGCATTTCACCTTGGATTTATCATATCCAAGTTTTGTATTTTCATTAGGCTCAGCTTTCTGCCTTTTGTGAAGAATTTCTTGGCTCTCATGGCAATCATGGCCATTTGCCATTGTAGATCCATTTCCTCCCACATCATCAGGATCCATTTCATCTAAATCTTCCTGAATTAGATGAGCAAAAGTGAGTCTTCCTCCCAAGTAGGCTTCAAAGCTTGCAACAAAGGCATTGTAAGTTGCCTTTTGTTTTTCTGATCTTGAGTCTTCAGGAGTGGTTTGAGGAGCACAGAGACTTTAGGTGTTTGAGATGAAGTTCATGGATGATTGATTGGCGGAGTTGCAATGAACCCGATGTTATTCATTTGATCTCTTGATGAAATAAAATCATCTTCCTCAGTGATGAAGGCATTTTCCACAAATGAGATTCTCATGGAAATTTGTAAGCCTTATCACTCTTGGTCCACCAAGATTTCTTCTTCTTTCATCAAGTTCTAAAGCTTCAATTTTGACTATCATGATGTCTAAAGTAGTACTCTCAAGATCAAGAGTATTTTTTAGCATGGTTACTTTCTGTTTCCAGCTTTCAGAGACTGGAAGCATTTCTTGTTTAATTCTTTAATCATGTAATTGACTCCCATTTCCAAGTCATTTACAACTGTACAAATCTGTGCAGTTGTTTAGATATTGATTCTCCCTTGGTGTGGTGAATGTTTCATACTGATTAACAGCTTATCCTGTTAATTTCAGCCACCTCACTACTTCCTTCACACATGATTTTAATGCATCCCACACAGTTTTGCAGACCATACTTCTTTAATCTTTTCAGCACATCCCTTGATTGCTTGAGTCAGAATTGAGTAAGCTTTGAGATCATCTTGATTTTATTGTAGTCTTCTTCATCAAGAGTTAAATCTTCAATGGGTATTCTAGCAGTTTTGTAATTGCAGCTTGATCTATAGACATAGTAACAGGATGTGTGGACCCTTGCATAATGATATCCAGAAATCAAGATCTACGCCTATGATGAAATTTCTAAACCTTATTCTCCACTGTTTAAACTCAGATTTATGTTTAAGCATAGGAGGTTTAGGTGTATTACCAAGTTCTAAGTAACTGCTAGAATCCATTTTAACTTGTGTAAATATAGATTTAGTTTAATTTTAAGATTGATTAGTCCAACTTGTTCAAGCATTTCGTCGGAGTTCAGACTAATCTGTATCGTAATCATTTCTTGCTGTTGATAGGAGTATTTTTTTATGTTTACTAAGTAGAGATATGATATCCCTACTGGCAAGTTGATTACTAGATCAATCGAATTCTATTCAGTTCTGCCTATATCTGAAAGAGAACCAAGCGCCAAAGCTCTGATACCAATTGACCGGGTTGAGTAAGATTCAGATTCTTACTGTGAATCAAATATGGTATTCAAGTCAATGACTGAATGGCGGAACAACAATCAAAGAAAATTCAATGCAAGGAAAATTCTCATAATTGCTTTTGTATTGTATATATGAAAGTTGATTGATTATAGAGAATAATTACACAAAATTTCTCTATGTCTATCACCGTCACCTCAGGTACAAGGTCTCTATTCAATTTATAGGCAGACAAGAGGCCTGTTACAAAATGACTAAACACCCCTGACGTATTACATCGACTAGTCTAGTCTTGATCCACATCTTGCTTGTTCATCCGCATTGATAAAGTGGATGAGTTAACTTGATCAGCATTTCTTCACTTGATCATCTGCATTAGTATGTTGGTCATCCGCATTGGTTAATGCGGATGAACAAATACTTCTGTGCATTTGTTTGATCATCCGCACATGACAAATGCGGATGAGCACAGTCTTGTCCGCATTAACATTTGGTCTTCTGCATTAGTCAATGCGGAAGAACAAATACTTGTCCGTATTTGCATTATGTCTTCCGTATTAACAAATGCGGAAGACACACTTGTTCTTTTTCTTGAGCAGAATCTTCATCCTCATTCTTCTGGGACTTAGGGATTCCAGCAAAGCAATCATCAAATCACCATTGATTTGGCATGTATGATCCTTTCAGGGTGCACACATTCATGGAAATCATTAGTTGAGGTTAGGGACCAGCCTTAACTGCTTGGGGGGTGACCCGAGGCATCACCATCAATAAATTATACCCATGACCTTTTGAGGGTGAGGGAAGATCTGTTGTCTTCTTGTTTCTCATGTTAAGATACAGGATGGACTTCTCTTTCCATAAACCTATTTTATGTAGGCATGTTTGTGATAAACTGACACTGGCTAATGGGTTGAACTTTTGGTTCACTGGCTCTTTTTGGTGGAGTCATGGAGCTTCTTTTGGAGCTCTATTTAGTGTCAAAAAGTTCAACTCTTTTCTGGAGTCTATAATACGAAGTAAGACAGCGATTTGTCCATACTTTTCACAGTGTAGGGAAGATCTACTTCGACATGTTGGTTGGAACCGTTTGTGTGGAAAAGTGTTGACACACATGTGATTATCTATTTGGTTTTCACACTTGTTGTTTAGAGTTTTTACTTGTTTAAACAACATTTTCAGTTTTAACCATTTCCAAACTTCTTTACCCTTTTGGTTGTGGACTTAGACACGAAGCCGTTTTAATTTAATTGGTTGGTCTGTTTGGGTTCAGAATAGACATGGTTACCTAGACTTTACCTTCACCTTCTCACACTGTTCCATCCATCATTAGCAATAGCATTTTACCATTTTAATATTGAAGTGGTCTCCTTTTGGGTTTATGGCATATTCAAAGATTGACCTGTGGATTTGGTCACCTTACAATAGGAGTGGACACACATGAGCCTTGATTGGGTTGTTATTTATTGTTTGCTTTTTTTTCGCATTCAACACAGGTCTCATTGGTTGTGGAAACCACTTTATAACCAGAACCCTCCCATTGTTTTGTTGTCTCACTACTTGTTTGTACAATGCCGAAGAACTTGTCCAACCTATGCAGTTTTTTGTTTTAACGAATTTACTCTACTTTCCCAACTGGCGCTTTGTTTCTTAGAGTTTTTCTAGGGAGTTTAATAGAACATAATCTCATTAGCTTGTTAAAAGCCAAACTTCAGTTTTCCCGCAGTTGTTTATTCAAAAGTTCTATCTTTTTATTTATCATTGTGCTCATTTGTTTAAAATTCTATTTGCTTCTGTGCACAGTTGTGATCATTTACTAAGTTATCATTGTGTCTATACCTAGCAAATTTTAAGGTCTATGCTTTCCAAAATTTTTACATTCAATGCGTGCCATGACCGTAATAATTCGTGGTGCAGGATCGTTCAAGGGCTTGAACACAATTACAACACAACAACACAATGAGGAGATTAACTAAACTTTAATCAAACAGTGAACTAGGTAACCAAGGTGATGCAGAGAACACAAGTAAAGCAAGAGACAGAACAAGAGAGTATAGTTTTCAAGGAGCAGTATATTGCTTTCTCAAGTTCTTTTACAAGTGTTACAAAGCATTAAGAAGATACAAGAACTTGGAATACTTATACTACAACCTACAGCCGGCTATACTATGAAAGCCAGCTGGATACAATTGACTAGACACTAACAAAATCAATTGTAGGATCAAAAGGCATATCTGCCTTTTGACCTTGTGACTATGACATGCCATAGCTCACATCCTTATACATTACAAAAGGATAAAGTACATAAAGTGGAAAGTTTCAGACTCAAGACCTCAATGTACAGTTACCAAAAGCATGGACCTTTTCACCAACTCTTGTAAGTTGGTGACTTATCAGAGACGCAGCGGAAAAGGTGCTTTATGGAACAGTACATCAGATAAAGCATGTGTACTAAAAGTCTTCGGAAGAAATCTGTCTTCATAGGTTGAAGCTTCGGAAGACTTTGTCTCTTCAAGCTTCGGAAGACTTCATGTTAGGCTTCGGAAGATATTGGTCTTGGCTTCGGAAGATATTACACTTAGAGTATTTTCTAATGCTTTGTGTAATTCTTCCGAAGCATTCTTCACTTCAGTACTTAGTGCATGTTGCTGAAACACTTAGGCAGTTTTGGGTTGCATCAGACTTCAGGAATCCTTACAAACTCCCCCTAGGCTGATGCTACCAAAACACTTAGAAGATCTTTAAATTTTGTAGTCTTCAGAATAATCAAGACCATCCCTTTCTTCATTTGATGGTCAGGATCATCAAGACTCTCATAGTATCTTCTCATTTCAAAGAGATCATGCAGAGGTAAGTTGATTATGTCTTGCCATGAGTAGACATTTTCAACACCTTGATCTCTGATAACATTCCATCTTTCTGGATTGGTAGAGTAAGTCCAGGATAAGATGGGTGTCTCGGTTGCTAGAGGAGCCACTTGCATAGGAGTTGATTGGGCTGCCTCATCATGCACTTCCTCAGGTTGATCTGATTCAGCCTGGGGTGTAGAGGTAGATGACTTTGGCTTCTTCTTTTTAGTCTTTGGTTTAGAGGCCATTTTCTTCTTCCTCTTTAATGTCTTTAACTGAGAAGACTGGTCTGCAGCACCATGTTGATCATCAGTGTCTTTCTCAGTTGGGTGTTCCTCCCTCACAGGTTCAGAAGGAGAGGGAGTTTGACCCTGTCTTGGATCAGAAGATGAAGTTTGCTGAGGCTCAGCTGGAGGTTCTGGTTCAGGTGTCTCTGGTTGTTCAAACTTGACCTCCACTTCAGGTGGGACTTGACTTGGAAGAGAGTGCAAATCAATGAGTTCACCACTTTTAATCTTCTGCTTGATTACCCTTATATGCTCATCCATTGTAGATAGAGACATGGGACCAAGTCTCCTTCCGGAGAATCCATATGACTTCAAGAAGCTCATCATTCTTTGTCTGTCAGCAGACTTCTTTGCATTCTTTTGAATGATGGCTCTTGACTTTGCAGCTTCTTCCCTTAGCTTCCTTTTGGTTGTTTTTCTTTCTTTGACTAACTCAAGCTCAAGTTGCTTTAAGTACTCGAACTCAATGAAGTCATAGGACAGGGAAGAAGTGTATTTGCCTGATAGAAGCCTGTGGCACTCAGGTAGTTTATCATTTTGATTCTATCCTCTTCTTTATCTACCTGAGGTTCTTGTGGAGCCACATCTTCCTGTGCAGGACTTTCTTGAACTGGAGAGAGAGTGGGAGTATGCTTGTGAAGTCTTTTCTGTCTCCTCTCCTCTTTGAATTGGAGAAGTAACCTTGCATCCTCTTTCTCCTTTATCTCTCTTGACACTTCCATGTCAGCCAGTTCATTCAACTCTTCTAAGGGGAGGGAGATGATTTCATCAACATCATAGTTCCTGGTCTGTAAATAATTAATCCTGACTGCCCTTTGTTCATCATTTTGAGTATTTGGTCTGGGGGCAGCCCTGATTGCAGCTTGCATGAATTTTGATGACCCAGAAGAACTTTCTCCCCTTAGCCTCCTTTTCCTCTCTCTCTCTTCCTCCTCAATTTCCTCAGGAGTCATTATCCTTTTCCCTTTGTCACCAACAGACCTTTGTGACTCAGGGTGGATTGAGGCTTGGCCTTCATTGCTTGGTGTAGCTTCCATGCTCTGGCCAGAGAGAGGCTGAGAGACACCTTCACCAGCAGGTGTCTCAGATGGAGTTTGGACCTCTGCAGCAGTTGTTGATGGTGAGACAGGGGTCTCAGGTTCTGCCACTGGGCCTTCAGCCAAGGTTTCCCCTATGAAACTAATCTTAGGGTCCACCTCAACATCCAGTTGACCGATGACATTGCCTGATTGCCTAAGTCTCCTTCTTAGAGAGAACTCTGCAAGGATCCTGTCTTGGATTCTTTGAGCCAGCCTGTCAGCTTGTCTAGATTTGCTTGGATTGACAAGTGGCATGTTGACTAAATCCAGTCCTTCATAGAAGCTCAGGCTTTGGAACTGAAAGACTTCTTGTTGACCTTGAACTCTGTGAAGTATGAGGGCTCTTCTGTCATCATCATACCTCCATCTGATGATGTAGTTGCCAGTTCCATGTGGTGGAGATGAGACAGCCCTTGGTATACCTTCCTCAAAGAGACTCCTGATGAGAGAGTCTATAGAGTCCACATTAATGTGAACTTGAGGAAGTTGCTGAGAATGCACAACAGCAAGTGAGGATGGTGAGTCCTCTATGTCCATTCTCTTTGAAGAACTCCCAGGTTCTGTGGTTGTGATAACTTTCTCCCCCTTTTTGGTAGCATCACCCACTTGCATAGGTGAGCTGGAGGATAAATCAGTCACTTCCACAGGTTCTTGTGTTCCTGGTTGAGCTCTCCTTAAAGGTCTCTCAGCTAGTTTTTTCCTGCAGATATGAAATCTGGAGTTGCTGATCATTGACCCTGTTTTGCAGGGTAGTCACCTGAGATTCCAAGTGACTAACCTTAGAGACTAGATAGGTGCATGTTTGTGACAATTGTTGTACCTTTAGTCTCAAATTCCCCTCATCTTCATCAGAAGAATCACTGGGGGATGAGAGGATTGGACCAAAGTCCCTTCTCTCACCACCAGCTTGAGTTTCTTGGCTGCTGGTTTTCCTCTGCTCACTGGCAACCTCAGTTAAGATGCCAATGGGCTGAGTTGCCATGGTTGAGGTCTTAATGATGTAATCACTTTCAAAAGTGAGAGCCTCTTCCATATGGACATCCTGAACAGGTTCAGATGTGTCCACCTCAGTAATAGGTGACTGATGAGGGATAGACTGAGGAGAGTCAGAGGTACTCCTCTCTTTGAGTAGGGGAGGAGAAGAGAGACTCATGGTACTCACTGAATCCTAAGTCTTCATCAGTGTAAAAGGATAGGTTGGGAATTGGTTGGTTTAGATCCAAAGGCTGGGGATGGTAGCTGTCCCCTGAAGGTTGTTCACTTGAGTGTTGAGACTCAGAGTGAAGGCTTACAGTTGTTGGGCTAATGAGCTCATCAGGTTGAGCTTGAGGAACCTCAGCCCTGATAGGTAAAGTAATGGGAGTGGTTTGCTCCTCAGGAGAAGTGGGAGCTCTGGAGTCCACTTCTTCCTGTAAGGTTGAGTATTTGGGGGCCTGCACAGACTCAATAGCCTGAGCAGGGGTTCGTTGGGATTTTCTTTTGTAGGTGATGAATATTGGAGGTTGTGAAGAGGGTAGGAGAGCAGTAGGTGTGGGTTCAACACTAGCTTGGACTGCTATGTTGTCACCTTGAGCAATGAGCTCTAACATTTTTGGGACTAGGGCTGTTTCTACCCCTGAGAAGCCTACAGTTGGCTTCTTCATAATTTTAAAGATGCCGGGCTTCATCTGTCCCAGTTTAAGAATATTGCCTGTTTCCCTCAACTGTGAGCCCAGTTCACAGTTAAGAATGTGTTGAACATATCTAGGAAACATGTAATATTCTAAGGAGTCTAAGTTTGCAAGTAAATTAGTATAAACAAATTGTGAATACCTGAACTTGACCCCCTGAACCATCCCATGAACTATAAAGGAGAGATCCTCAGGAATCTGGTCCCATCCACCATGCTTGTTTGATAAGCTGTGGATAACCACATGGAGCAGGTATTTCCACTGGGATGAGACCTTCCCTTTCCTGAAGGTCTTTACAGAGAAATCTCCTTCATAGCCCATCTGCTCGAAGGAATGATTAACCGCTTCTTTTGGAAAGAACACTTCACCTGCTTCATCATCCAGCTGAAGATGTCGGTTGATGATGGCCGGAGTGATGAAAATGTTCTCCTCTCCCCTGCACTGTGGCAGACAGTGCCTTCTCCCCATCCATAATGACCTCTTGGCAGGTCTTCCAGAATTCAAGCAAATGATCCTCATATAGAGGAGGATCAATGGTTAGGGAGGTGAAGTAGTGAGACAAAGACAAGAAACGGCAAACCTCTGAGAAATGAGGATCTTTGTCAGAGCATAACAGAGCAACCTGATTGTGTTGTCTGTGTAGCTGCATGGCAAAGTGAGGATCATTTCTGTGTGTAAGGTCAGCCATTGTGAGGTAGCTCAGAGATGAAGAGAAAAGAATGGGAAGGAAATTTCAGAGAGAAAGCTTTGGGTTTTAGGTATGGAAGAAAAGCAGATGATAGAAGAGGGGGGAAACCGTTGGGTTATATGAGAGAGAAGGATTTCAGATAAAGTTTAATGAAAAGGATAAACTTTGAAATCCGTATGTCGGTCCCACCTCTGAAAAAGTAGTTTACCTTTTTGCTCAAAAAGTAGTTTTCTTGGAATTCGAAAAGCTTCCGAAAGTAATTTGTCTTCGGAAGTTTGATTGAAAAAGCTTCCGAAGCTAAAGTGACTTCGGAAGAATTTTCCTGAGAGTCTTAAAGATTTATGCTTCGGAAGAGAAATAAACTTTTGGATGCTTTGTATAAGAATGAACAAAGCTTCCGAAAGTAATTTTTGCTTCGGAAGGAAAAAGTCCTTAAAAATGAATAAGTGTCTAAGTTGAGAATTTTAAGCTTCGGAAGATAAAGTTTGACTTCTTCCGAAGGTAAAATTTCTTAGACAGTCATTTATTTTGAAGACATATTTTTCTTCCGAAGGTAAAATGTTATCTTCCGAAGTGTCAGAAAATTTTCAAGAATCCAAGGAAAGTCTTCAAAAAGAGTTTTTCATTCAAGAAAACATGAGCTTATGAAAGTGATGAACTAGACAACTTAGGACACACATATTTTTAGAAGAAATAATTAGAATTAGTTTTAAAAAAATCTACTCAAAGTTAATCATCCCAATAGCTGATATCAGATACTTAAATCTCTGTTCATCAAAAGCTTTTGTGAACAGATCAGCATATTGTTCATCTGTGTGAACTTTGACTAGTTTAATTAACCCCTTTTCATAGTTATCTCTTATTAAATGATACCTGATGTTGATGTGTTTGGTCCTTGAGTGCTGCACAGGGTTCTCAGTGATAGAGATAGCACTGTTGTTGTCTATGTGGATAGGAGTCTCTTTGAAGTTAAATCCGTAGTCTAGCATCTGATTTTGAATCCAAAGCACTTGAGCACAGCAGCTTGCAGCAGCAATGTATTCAGCCTCAGCAGTTGATGCAGACACACAGGTTTGTTTCTTGCATTGCCATGAGACAACCCTTCCACCAAGGAATTGACATCCCCCAGATGTAGACTTTGCAGTCATGTTGCAACCACCATAATCACTGTCTGTATAGGCATACAGATTGAAATTAGAATTCTTTGGATACCATAAACCAAGTGTTGAAGCACCTTTGAGGTATCTTAAAATCCTTTTCACAGTGATTAAGTGAGACATCTTAGGATTAGCTTGATATCTTGCACAAATACATGTAGCAAACATGATATCAGGCCTGCTAGCTGTAAGATACATAAGAGACCCAATCATAGCCCTGTATAAGTGCTCATCTACACACTCCCCCTCAAGATCTGGACCAAGAGAGTGGTTTCTGGCTATGGGTGTCTTAGCAGTCTTACAATCAGTCATGTTGAACCTCTTGAGTATATCTTGAATATACTTTGACTGACTTATGAAAATGCCATCTTCAACCTGCTTCACTTGAATTCCCAGAAAGAATTAAGTTCTCCCATTGAACTCATTTCAAATCTATCTTTCATCAGCTTTTCAAAGTCTTTGCAGAGCCTTGAATTGGTTGAGCCAAAGATGATGTCATCCACATATACTTGAACTAGCAGAATGTCGTTTCCTTGTCCTTTGATGAGAGAGTTCCATCTATAGTACCTCTCCTGTAACCATGTTTACAGAGATACTCAGACAGTGTCTCATACCACTTCCTGGGTGCCTGATGCAGCCCATAGAGAGCTTTGTCAAGCTTGCAGACATAATCAGGATGATCAGGATCTACAAAACCAGGTGGTTGTTTGACATAAACCTCCTCATCAATCACTCCATATAAGAAAGCACACTTTACATCAAGTTGGTAGACCTTGAAGTTCTTGGATGCAGCAAATGCCAGGAATATCCTAACAGCTTCTAGTCTAGCTACAGGAGCAAAGACATCAGTGTAGTCAATCCCTTCTTCTTGTGTGTATCCTTGAACAACTAGTCTAGCCTTGTTCTTGATGATGATTCCTCTATCATCCTTTTATTCCTAAAAACCCATTTGGTTCCAATGGTAGTCTTCCCATGAGGAAGAGGACAAAGGTTCCAAACTTTCTGTCTTTTGAATTGAAGCAGCTCTTGTTGCATAGCTTCAACCCAACTTCCATCCTTTAGAGCCTCCTCAACTTTCTTTGGCTCTAACTGGGATAGAAAACAAGAGTGAAGACAAACATTTGCTTCATGGGTTTGCCCTCTTGTCTTTACCCCGGAGATAACATCTCCAATGATGTTTGTAGTAGGATGAGACTTGTGGATCCTTAGCTGAGGGATCACAGCAAGTTGCTGAGATAGATCCAAATTTGAGAAATTTAGATCTGGTCTTGAAGATTGATCCTCCACATTATCACACTTATCAAGATTAACTTGATCCAATGAGTGTGTGACATCATTGATGTTATCATCTATGGTATGGTTATTAGCATCAAGAGATTCTTGATCACTTTCACCATCACCATTGTTATCTTCTGCAATTGAGATGTCTTTATCTGGTTGAGAGGCCTCTGAACTGGAATTTGAAGGCATGCCAGATGTATCAGCTGGATTTGTCATTGTTGTGCTGATAGAAACCTCATTTGCTGAAGTAGTTCCAACTGGAGCTGAAGGTCTTCCAAGCTCAAATCTTGGATCAGGATCACCTGTATTTAAATTTTCTGCAGATCCTGAAACATGCTCACAAGATTTATTAAAACAGTTGGTAACTAAATCAAGATCAAATAGCCAATCCGGACCAGAACCAGCCACACTGGAGTGTGCTCATTGAAAGTCACATTGGCTGACTCCTCAATGATTCTAGTTCTGAGATTGTATACTCTATAAGCTTTAGCTTGAGAAGAGTATCCAATGAAGTGTCCATCGTCTGATTTCTCAGCAAACTTGGCAACTTGATCTTTGGTATTCAAGATGGTGCAGGGACATCCAAATGACCTGAGAAAACCAATGAAAGGTTTCCTCTTGTGCCAAAGTTCATAAGGAGTCTTACCATGTGTCTTAACTACTAAGACTCTGTTTTGCACATAGCAGGCAGTATTAACTGCCTCTGCCCAGAAGGTGATAGGCAGTTTAGAGTCAGACAACATAGTTCTTGCAGCTTCAATAAGTGTCCTGTTTCTCCTCTCAGCAACTCCGTTTTGCTGAGGAGTCCTGGGAGCACTGTATTGTCTTGTAATACCCTTTTCATCACAAAATGTATCAAGGATTTGGTTCTTGAATTCAGTTCCTTGATCACATCTTATGGTTTTGACCTTGTGATCACATTGATTCTCAATCTTTAAGATGAAATTCTTTAGAATCTCAGGAGTCTCATCTTTAGTTCTAAGAAAGAAAACCCAAGTGAATCTTGTAAAATCATCTGTGATCACTAGACAGTATAAGGTCCTTCCTAAACTCATTACACTGGTGGGGCCAAAGAGATCCATATGTAATAAGTGTAGGGGAGTAGTGATGGAGTTCTTTTCCTTAGGCTTGTGAGATACCTTGTGTTGCTTCCCTTTCAGGCATGCAACACAATGATCATCACTTGTAAACTCTTTCTTTGGCATTCCAGTTACCAGATCATGTTTGATTAATTTATTCATATTCTTAAAGTTTACATGGCACATTCTTTTATGCCATAGGAAAGACTCATCACTATTTGCTTTAGATAGAAAGCATGAAACTTCTCCAGAGGGAGATGTTTCTTGCAAATCCATCTTGTACATGTTCCCTTTCCTGGGGGCTCTGAGCAGAATATGCTCATGAGGAATGACCACTCCAGGTTTGAGAACAATGCACTCATGCTCAGTGAAGAGCATGTTATGACTCTGATCACAAAATTGAGATACACTCAGAAGATTGTACCCAAGCTCCTTAACAAAGTTTACCTTCTCAATGCTGAGCTTACCATTTGTGACCTTGCCCCTTCCATAAATGTAACCACCTTCATTTCCTCCAAAAGCAACTCCTCCTCCATCAATTCTCTCAAAATTATGAAGTAAAGACCTATCGCCTGTCATGTGCCTGGAACAGCCACTGTCAATTATCCAGACATTCTTGTTTGTCTTGAGCTGTTCCTGCACAAAGAAAATGATTAGTTACATTTGGAAACCCAAGCCTTACTTGTCTTGGGTTCAGTAAGTGTAATAGAAGGTAATGCAACAGTAATAGATCCTATGGTTGTACAGAGGGGATCTTCGGCTGTTGTTGATGGAGAAACCTCAGTCATTTGGTCTTTCTTAGACTTCCACACCACCTTTGGAGTCTTGGACTTGACCTTCAAAACCTTAGAAGCTTTTGGAGCTTCACAAGTTTTAATGACTGATACTTCGGAAGAATCTACAGTCACTGCAGTAGACTTTAGTACTTCGGAAGAACTCCTTTCTTCCGAGACCAACTTTGCTTCCGAAGGTAATTTTCCATTTACCTTCTTCTTTGATTTGGAGCTTCCGAAGGAAACAGACTTTCCTTCCGAAGCTTGAGACTTCTTGAGATTCTTTGAAGTCTTTGTATTGGTCATGTGGATAGTACTTTTAGGATTGTATGGACAATCCTTGGCAATATGAGAAGTACTTTCACACATAACACACAGCATTTTCTTCTTCAAAGAAATCTCCTTTTGAGAGCAAGACTGGCCTTGGTCACATCCCTTTTTCACCTTCATCTTGGTAGATTCAGATACAGTTCCCTTGGGCTGTGAACTGTTCTTGGAATTTGATGGTCCAGGCTGTGCAGCAGTGGTACACAGCAGCTCAGTCTTCTTCTTTGTACTGAGATGATTTGAACATGAACCAGAACTCTTGGATAAGAGGCTTTGGTGGATGTCTTCAGTCCTTATTGCTTTGAAACCTGCAGAGATGAACACTTGTTTCTGCTTAGCATCAAAGGTAGCCTTGATTTCTTGAGCCTTCTTTGCTTTCCTTTTGCTCTTCCTGATCAAGTTCTTTCTCTTGGACTTGGTCATCACAGTTAATTTCTTCTCCTCAGAAGGATAGTGGCCCTTGGAGGAATCCTCTTCTTCACTCTTCTCAGAGGGATTCCTCACTATCACTTCTTCATCATCCTCACTTACTGGATCTATGAGAGGAAGCTCATCTTCACAAGTTCCACACCTAGGAGATCTTACAGACAAGATTGTGTGTGGAGGAGCTATCTCATTTGATCCCAGTCCCTGTCTATTTTGATAACAAACCTTATTGTGTAGGGATGAGGATATCATGTTCTTGAAGGTCTCTTCTTCAAGAACACTTTTCTCTGCCAGGGCTTTGCTGATCACAAGCTCAGCCTGGCACTTAGTCAACTTAGTGATGAGATCTTGGATCTGAGTTCTAAAATCTGTATGTTCATGTTTTAGTACTGAAATAGTTTTCTCCAAGTCTTCTATCTTTAACTTGTAATCATTTTCAGACTTTCTAAAGTCAGATTTTAATATGTTTAATGACTCAAGATCAGATCTCATCTCTAGGTTGTAGGACCTGTATCTATTTACTTTAGCAATGCATTCAGGGGAGCAAAGATGTTCTAATACCTTGGCTTCATCATGATCATGCTTGGTTTGGAGAAGCATCCTCCACCTGAAAACTCCAGTCAAATCCTCCCTCTTCAACAGCAACCGCAGCATGTTGCTTTGTCTTCTCAGCCTGAGGGGTATTGTTGGTGTAGTTTGGTCTGAGTTGTGTTTGACCCCCATTTGCTCTGGGTGCCTTACACTCCCTGGCGAAGTGACCCATAAGGTTACAATTGTAACACTTAACTTTGCTTTTATCCAGCCAAACTTACCACTGGTAGCATTGCTTGGAAATTTTCTTCCTGTCCTCTTGTAGAACTTCTTGGCTCTGTGAGTGAGAAGAGCCATCTGCTGAACTATCTCCATGTATTCCAGGTCATCTGGATGGATACAGTCTAGATCTTCAAGAGTGAAGAGATAATTTCCACAGCTTTCATCTGCAGACACAAAGGCTTGAGAAGAACTTGTCTCTTGGAATGGGCTTCCTTGAGTAAAGTTCTCCCTTGGTGTCTCCGGGAAGGTGATGAAAGGACCCTTTTGTGAGTTGTCAGGGTAGCATAGGAGATGATGTTGGGGTTCTATGCTGTCCCTTTCAACCACATGAAGGGCTGAACCCATTTGATTGTTAGAGTTGCCAGATGAACCTTGTAAGTTCATCTCCATCTGGTATCCACTGAGAATCCCATATAACTCTGTCAGAGTAAGAGTTTTAAGGTTCTCAGTCCTCTTGATTACCACACAATAGTGTGTCCATTGCCTAGGAAGTGAGGACATGAACTTCCTTACAATGTCTCTGTTCTCAAGAGGAACTCCTCCATCCACAAGGGTATCCACAATCTCAACATACCTGAAGTATTGTTGGGTCATGGTTTCACCTGTTTTAAAGGTGAAATTTTCAAACTGCTGCTTCAGAAGATCTTTCTTGTTCTCCTTGGCTTCAGAGGAGCCTTCATACATCAGCTTCAGTGCATCCCACAGCTGTTTAGCTGTTTTGCACTTCTTAAAACCTCTGTACACAGAGTTTGGGATAGCAGTCTGAAGAGCAGTCATGGCCTTCCTGTCAATCTCTACTCTTTTCCTATCTTCATCTGAGTAGTTGGCCACATCTTTAGGAATCATACCAGCACCGGTAGCAGAGGGGGTGCTGGGTATGAAAGGTCCATATTCAACAGATTCCCACATTCTTGAGTCAAGAGACCTGATGAAGCCTTCCATCCTCATGCACCAGGTGTCGAAGTCATCAAGAGTGATCAATGGGGATTTGTTCATGGTTCCAGTCTCCATATCAGTCTTTGAGATGGAAGCCATTTGAAAAAGTTTAGTTTTTGTGTGTGTGAGGGATCTTAAGATGGTTAGATCTTATATCACGAGCCTGAAGCTCTGATACCAATTGCAGGATCGTTCAAGGGCTTGAACACAATTACAACACAACAACACAATGAGGAGATTAACTAAACTTTAATCAAACAGTGAACTAGGTAACCAAAGTGATGCAGAGAACACAAGTAAAGCAAGAGACAGAACAAGAGAGTATAGTTTTCAAGGGAGCAGTATATTGCTTTCTCAAGTTCTTTTACAAGTGTTACAAAGCATATGAAAGATACAAGAACTTGGAATACTTATACTACAACCTACAGCCGGCTATACTATGAAAGCCAGCTGGATACAATTGACTAGACACTAACAAAATCAATTGTAGGATCAAAAGGCATATCTGCCTTTTGACCTTGTGACTATGACATGCCATAGCTCACATCCTTATACATTACAAAAGGATAAAGTACATAAAGTGGAAGTTTCAGACTCAAGACCTCAATGTACAGTTACCAAAAGCATGGACCTTTTCACCAACTCTTGTAAGTTGGTGACTTATCAGAGACGCAGCGGAAAAGGTGCTTTATGGAACAGTACATCAGATAAAGCATGTGTACTAAAAGTCTTCGGAAGAAATCTGTCTTCATAGGTTGAAGCTTCGGAAGACTTTGTCTCTTCAAGCTTCGGAAGACTTCATGTTAGGCTTCGGAAGATATTGGTCTTGGCTTCGGAAGATATTACACTTAGAGTATTTTCTAATGCTTTGTGTAATTCTTCCGAAGCATTCTTCACTTCAGTACTTAGTGCATGTTGCTGAAACACTTAGGCAGTTTTGGGTTGCATCAGACTTCAGGAATCCTTACAAATGTTTATGATACATACCGTCGAAGGGTTGTTTTTGTTTGAATCGGCCATCAAAGCGATTCGCTACTTTTCCGGTTCTGGTGATTCAGAACATGTTGTGCTTGTCCCTTCGTCCGCACGGGTTGCCCACATTTGCAGTTTCTTTCTTTCATTGTTTGACATCACGAGTTCCACTGGCATCTCACCTTTCGCTTGCTGAGTCGTCATCTAGATCCTCAACACTAGCAATGTTGGATTTCTCCCAGAGACAAACCAAAGCCCATCTTGTCCTTCCGTCATCGTGAGTTTTGTCATGCTTTAGGCTCCTTACTTGAATAAAGGACTACTTTGGGTTTATCCGACATTGAAGTATGAAAAATGGATTCCATTCCCTGTCTTCTTGGGGCATCACCCATTCCTTTTGAAGTGCCGCCTTTTCCCACGTTGAGTAGGTAACTTTGGTCTTATCCAAAACCAAAAAAATGTATTTGTCCTTAGTAGCAAAATTTAATCCAGTTCTGTTCTTTCTTCTTGACAACTTCCTTAGCTCTCTGGACAGCACGCCGCGTAAAGGCCCACATTATGTCCATTTCTCTCCAACTCTGTCTTGTCTACTACCTCGTAGTCCTCATCTCCAGATGGAGTTCCTCCCAATTTTCCCAGCAACTAGTCCTTCATAGGAGTGAATGACAGCTGCAGAGATCCATGTGCTCCTTTGCTACCTCTAACTGGTCATATTCCTGAGATTCTCGTCCGTTCATTTTTTATAGCATTGGTTAAGTGCTAAAGTGGTAGCTTGAGATGGAGCATCCGCTGGACTTTACCCAAATGTTTTTTGAAGTGTGCTCCAGACCGTTTTGGCTTGTGGAGTTTGAGTTTGTACAGTGATTGGGGATTCTAATCTATGAGACTTTGTACCTTGTACTTCATCCTCAACTCTTCCTCTCTCAGTTTCAAATGAAATCGTTGTATAGCTAACTTCGCCAGCAACATTCGTCTGAGGTTGATACAAAGGAAACCCACTTCTCTGGCAACCATCTGCATGGTTTGACAACCTTTCTTCCATAGACGTTGTGAGTCCATGAGTTTGCACTCACTCATCAATTGGTAAACTGATTGATGAACGTCATCCAAGCTCTCCTTTACCATTGACAAGTTTTTTCGAATCCTTCGTCCACGCTTTAGCCTTTAAGCTTTAATGATGCATTCCCATCATTTTTCTTTTCCAATGCATCCCACACTTCTTAGCTTGCTTGTTTCAAAAACTAATGACAGATGTCCTTAGAATTGACTGAGTTAGCAATGCTATACATCTTTGACATTGTACTGTACCTTTTTGGCCATCATCATGCCGCCTCAGGTAAGTTTTGACTCCACTGCACCTACAGCATGCTATATCCTGTATCTATTGACTCCCACAGATTGGATCTACTCCATTCAGGTAGATCTCGAATCTTTGCTTCCATTGTGGCTAATCATCTAATGTGATTAGCTTAAGCGGCTTCTTATGATTTCCCACTTCATTTTCCAGAAGTAAGATTCTAGTCCTTGAATCCCTCCTTGCGGTGAATGCTGAATATTGATCCTTATTACTATCAATCATATAACTTAGAACAAACTGTTTTACTCGTGCGAATGAAGGAGTGCGATTGGACAATCCATGCAATTGAACAATGCAGATGGCTCAGATGTGCGAATGAACCAATGCAGATGGCTCACTCGTGCGAATGGACAGGTACAGATGAACAATGCGAATAAGCAGTTCAGTCGTACGAATGGAGGAACGACTGAGATCCAATCGTGCGTATGAAGTATGCGGATGGATTAAGTCGGCCGATTGAGTCAATCGTGCGACTAAAGCTACTGACTTTTTAATTCGAAGGTTTAAGGTAATTTGATGCAAAAACATGAATTTCTCAAGAACCCTAATTGGCGTATGCCGGAAAAACATTAACTTTTTGACTTGGAGACGTCTAAAACACAGTTTGACACAAAAGATTGTGTTTTGAGTGAGAAGCATGATTTTTTATGTATATGTATATGTATATACACACACACACACACACCACACACACACACACTATATATATATATATATATATATATGTATACATATACATATATATGTGTGTATATATAATGTATATATATATACATATATATATGTATATATATACTTATTATATTCTACATACATATATATATATATGTATGTATATATATGTATATATATATACATATGTGTATATATTATATATTATGCATATATATATAATTTATATATACATATGTATTATATATACATATGTATATATATATACGTATATATATATATATATATATTGTATATATGTATATATATATATATACATATGTATATAAATACATATATACATATAATTATATATATACATATGTATATATATTGTTAGGATCGTGTACTGGACGATATACTAACTGATTAACGTGTATATCGAACCAAATAGTGCGGAATCCTATTTAATTGATGATCCAATCAGTGACAACGCACGAGAAACAATTATGTATTGAATCTAACGTTAGGAATCGATTAGGAATCGATCTACTGAAGGCTATGAACTGGAGTATGATCTTAGAGGTCTCTGGACGGCTAGGGTACGTCTGGAGTCGAAGTGTGTTCAATGCTTACGTTTTACCATGAATTAGGTGGTATTTATAGGTTAGGGTTACTCATTCGTGTGACTAAACCATTTGCATTGTGCAATCGTCCGATTGAGTCATGCGGTTGATCCATTCGCACGACTGAGTGTTCAGTCGTGCGACTGAGTCAGTCGCATGAAGTTTTTGAGGTGTATGGACTATTTAGGCGTGTAGACACTCAGTCGCATGGCCATTTGGACGCCTCACCACTGTTGGGGCGCATAGTCCAATCGGACACATGAGAACTTCACTGAACCAAGTTTGAATGTATTCTTATTATAACATTATGTATATCAATTCAAACAATCACAAACCTATATATTCTAGTCAATATGCATTACACAACTCATTAATGAAATATTAAACATTAAAAATCACAACCAAACATTCTCATTTTTCTAAGTACCCAAGCATTACATAAGTGTAAGACATTGAAGACATATTACATTAAGATCCGAATCTAGGTACATATGTATCAACAAACTCCCCCTTGGACCTAGATCTATCTATTGTATTACCTTCTTCATAACCTCCTCGTACTTCTTGCACTTCTCCTCTCTTGTGACTCCTGCATGTATTTCAAATGCAAAGCAGAGCCGTATCACATTTTGGAATTGGAGGGCTTGTACAATATCCTGCGTGTCATAGAACAGTGGCCACTTGTATAGTGTGTTAGACATCTTCAACTGACAAGTTGGTAAGCCACATCGGGTCAAATAACCTGATAGTATCCATTCTGCCCTCTTTGTTCAGAACTATGACAGCTTCCCCTGTTCTCCAAGCATAGTACCAACACTTAAAGTGAGGAGTGAAGTCCTATGCATTTCCCTGAGAGGGATTCTTGACATTTTGCGTGGAGGACTCCACTTTAGCACTATCTTTGGCTTTCCAGTTATGGGATCAACTTCAGACCGTCTGATATACCTCGTAGGTTGTTGAGGTTTGAAGTTGACCAACCTGGTGTGGTACTCTTTCTTCAAAGCAGCCTCAAACCAGCTTGACATCTTTCTCGAGTCAGCGTATAACAGGTTCAATTTAGCCAGCTGGTTGAGCTCAAAACCAGGTAGAGACTTTAGATCATGTGGGAATCTAAAGTACTCAATACCTTTCTCTCTCTTCACCGCGTATACATTAAGATTATCAAAATGGGCCCACGTGATAATCTTACCTGACACCTTGTGATGTTTCTTTACTTTTAGAGCTTGGTGTAGACATGTGGTTTAGGAGCAGCGCGTTGGGCTCGGATCTCCCCAAAACAAGCAGCCCATTTAGCCTTGCTGATATCAATATCGGTGTTTGAGGCTTGGGCTTGTTCTTCAACCTTCTCGGACTCTTGCTCCATCTTATCTAATATCTCAAATGTATCACTGACCAGGGAATCTCCCAGATTGGGGAGCACATTTCCCTCTTTGTCAACATACTTGGGATAGTGCTCTATAGTGACGTCCTCGATCTCTATCTCATCAATGACGTTGGTTTGTCATCACTGGTTTCTTCAAAAGTTGGAACGTCCTTGACAATCTCATCTGCATTTTGTTTGAAAATTTCTGCTATTTGCTCATCAGTGAGATTGTGAATGATTTCTCCTTCTTTAGGAGTGTACATCACCGATTTCCTGACTATACCCTGTAGATCAAGAATCAATGTGAGCTGAGTCTTGACCTGTAGAGGGGAGCAACATCATATTCATCCCTTTGAAAGTTTGGATCTGCTTGATTTAGACATGTAACACAGCAATCATTACTTAACAATCAAAACAGAAACATCAACATTAAATATAAACATTCATTACATAAGTTTAATACAGGATTTGATTACATATGATTTCAAAAACATAAATAACTAAATATTACTCTTATCTTATATCCTCTGCTCTTCTGCTACCAGGTCAGATGTGGAGGCACTCTGATCTTGAGTCCTTTCGGTCATCCATTCGCTTACAGATGTGGCACCCGCAGCAGAAGAATCCTCTTCATCATCATCAACATTTGCATCCGTATAACCCTCATGATCATCACCACCATCATCATCATCAATCTCATCATCATTAGCATCATCGTCTCCATCTCCATCACCAATCTTTAGAGGCTCTTCCTTCGATCCTTTCAGCTTCAGCAAGATGTTCTTGTTTGCAGCCTTCAATTTCTCAATCTTCTTGGCATGTTGCTCCTGGAGCTGGAACATCTCTAAGCTCTATGCAGCAATCTGCTGGGCTTACTGCTCAATCAGCTAATCCTACTGAAATATCTACCGAGATTGTGCAGCAGTAAGATCTACTAGCTGATGAATCTGGGCAGTCTTGTCGTCATCGGCTGCTAACAGCCTCAGCACCATGCGGTTCAGTGCTGAGAGTTGTTCCTCTACCCCACTTGGAGGTAGAGGTTATCCGGATGTATGGGAGGGATATGATGATGGACCGGCATGGTGGCTAGTGGTGGTGGTGGTGTTAGTGGTCAAGATTGGGGGTATATAGATGAAGGTGGTGGAAAGGGTGTGGTAGATGGGAAGATTGGGGTAATATAGATGAAGGTGGTGGTGGAATGGGTGTGGTAGAGGTGGTGGTGGAATGGGTGTGGTAGATGTTGTGGTAGATGGTGTGGCTGTAGTGGCGGTAGGTGGAGTGATGGTATGGGGAGTGGTGGTGGTAGTAGTGGTGGTGGTGATGAAGGTCAGTCTTCTCTCTTCTTCTTCAAGTCGTGGGATGAGCCATCTTTCTTTCTCGATCCTTCGAGGAGGATGCTCCCCCATAACACGGCTTGGCTGATCGGGAGCTTATGTAGGATCAGTGTCAGTCTCTCCTGACCCGCTAGGGCGTTGACCAACCGCCCGGAGCCCTCGCTCTGTGGCAACCACTTTGCTGCCAATAGTCCGAGTTAGGGGCTCCTCATCCGTATCCTCCTCCTCATCAGGTTGGAAATCCTGATGAAATCCTGCATCCTCGGTCTCTTTGTGGGTGGGTGCTGGAGATGCTATATCAGTAGTAGGGGTCCTTGGTTGAGTGGGCCCTGCATCTCCACCATCACTGCTGTCATCGTCGTCGGAGTCATCCTCCGGGAGCTCTAATTGCTCGACCTCTGAATCACTGTCTACATGACGCCATTTACACCTCGCTGGTGCCACGTAATCCTCGTGAGCCAGATGCCCGAACAATCTCTCACAGGGGGCTTAACCTGCTTCCCCTGTAAACCTTCATACGATCCAGTGTGGTGTCGCCCATCACCTCGAGTACCACGACATCCTCCTTCTCCTTTGGCAATGAAGGGAGCTTTTGGTCAATGATCATCTGCATGAATCGAGGGTACATGCATAAACCCTCCTTCCCTTCCCCTCAATGTTCTCCACCAGGTAGGTGAAGATCATCCTAGAAAAGCTGAACGGGTGGTTCAGCACCAACACTGCATAAGCGTTCAGCATCTAATCTGAGAACTCATCAAACCCTCCCTTCTGAGAAGCAATAAACTTCAACAGCACATGGGCGAGGTACTTGAACTGGGGGCACATGTTGCTCTTGTTGCGCACCCATGCGTTGATGTCCCCAGAGTACTTAGCTCGCATGAAACATCCTCAAACAGTAAGGGGGTGTAATCGAGTGTGGGACAGTCAGCATCATCCCCGAACTTTAGCACCATCCGAAGATCATCCTCGGTGATCTCTATAGCCTCTCCAAATATCGAACTCCTGATGCGATAGGGATCTAAGGATCTGTCAACAACTGCGCCTTCCCAGAAGGCATGCTGAATCGAGCGGTATGGTGTACAAGGAGTCGAGATGGCATGGAAGATCCTCGATCTCTGTAGAAAGGTGATAATGCCAGAAAAGTCTGAAGCATTTCTGGAGTCAGATCCAGATGAGCACAGATGTTGTGCTTAGTGCTCATAGTCCAACGACTAGTCATTTGTTACACAATGAATATAACGTAGTATCCGTCAATGAGTAATAATTGAATCATTTGGACTTGAATTTTTATGTTTGTTATGCGAATGAGACTGTGTGACTGAGATCTAGTCATGCGAATGAGCAATGCGACTGTGATCTAGTCGTGCGAATGACCTCATACGTACGACTGAGAATGCGACTAGGCTCATACGTATGTAATCTGATGCGTTTACACCAGTCTTGCGACTGAACTCATACGCATGGTTCAGTCGTGCGGTTAGCCTTCGCTCCTCTCAGTAGTGCGACTGAAGTCCTCAAATCGTCCATTCGCATGATAGACTGACTGTTCAATTCAAAATCAATTTTTGAGCAATTTATAATGTTAGACATCGTGGTTAGGCTTATTAGACTCTTTTTACCAACAAAATATATTATAAACCTTAATCCCAAATGGACTTAGTTTTCTTAGTTTATTAGTTGATTTAAGTCTCGGTTCTTTTTATGGTTTGTTTTTGTCGATTAGGGCTCGAACCGATGGATATTTTCATGGATTTATACCTGTAGTCAATAGAAATCGTCAGTACAAAAAAACAATGGTCTTGAAGGCTCAAATGAAAATTTGGCCGAGTAATGGTATATTCGTGCGATGTAGAGGCTATTTTGGAGTGATGACCGACTGGGACCGACTCCCCCTCTATTATACTAGGGTTTCCTTCAGTCGTGCGACTGAGCCCAGTCGCTAGTTGTTTGATGCGACTAAAGATCCGTCCTGCGACTAACACAGTCGGTCACCTTCAGTCGTGCGACTAGAGTTAGTCGTGCGACTGTGTCATTCGGTCACCTTCATCCATGCAATTAGCACATTTTAGTCATCCTGATGGTCCAATCGCACATATGTCCCATACGTGTGGGTTAATCGTGCGATGGGCACATTCGTATCCTCCAATCGTACGACTGGTCCATACTCATGGTCCAGTCGGATGAATGAATCATACTCATGGTTTTTTGACTTTATGATCATTTTACATTACACCCTCTTAAACTGTTGGTTTAACATTATGAACCTTTGATCATCTCAGACATGATCATTTTAACTTAAAAAAACTTTTGACCTCCTCAGACGTGATCCTTTTAAACACTTTGTCACCTCAGACGTGATTGATTTTACTGTTGAAAATACGTGTGGTCACCTCAGACATGACCCTTTTAGGTGATTAACTCCATTTCAGAATTCCATGATGTAGTCCGATGATTGACAAGCTAAACTTGACAGAATTTAAATAAATAAAAGAAGTACGAACTGAAATTTAAAACTAAGACATGTTTTTGTGTTTTTGTGAGGGTGAATCCTAAGATGTAAATCTAAAGAAGTATTTTTCTGAGAAGGCAGCTTCAATTTATTTAAACCATACACGGACCAATTCAATTGGGAATCATACATGATATTCAAATCATTCGGGACACGTTATCTAAAACCTTTGATGCTCTATTTTTGTTTTTCATCTAGAGTCATTTAGCAAATTTAGGAAATCATACTAGTACTAATAGGTCCCCATACTGATTTGAACTTTCAAGAATTATAGCCACAATGATTGTTAGTATACTTGTCCTCTTAAATCCATACACAAATTTCAACACAGATTGGTGATGGTTAAGGTTTGTTTATTTCAACAAGCATTTGTGGAACCCACACTTATATGGTGATCAACATTCCTCAGGAGATTTTGAGCGGTGTCATGGTAGTATTCAAGAAGAAACTATTCTTAGAACTTTCAAAGAGAAGCCAAGCCTCAGGTTAGTGCCACCGCACAGCAGAGAGGCGGCAAACAACAATGAATTCTACAATATATAGGTTATGCTTATCCTCAGATCAGTGCCACCGCACAGCAGAGAGGCACATAACCTATCTTCTTGTTTGAACAATTTCATTCTTTTTGCACAGATCTCACCAACACACTAGGTTATTAGTTTGATTGTATTTGCATTTTTTATGTGCTTTTCCTCATGCTTTGGTCTTACACACACATTCGTGGCATTTATTTTTCTCGTCACCCCTTATTAGAATCTTGTTGATTGTGTTAACCAGGGATAAGGTGCTACCCACAGCTAGTCAAACATTTTAGTTTAATCTTGAGATCACCATAAGGTCTAGTCATCTATTGTGTTGAATCTACCGACATATCATCTGTGGTCTAGCAACACCTAGGTCTACTTTTTTTTGTGTTACCTTTGTAGTAGCTAGTTTACCTATTATATTTCTTTTTATATTGCTCAAACTACACATACTTATACTTGAGCTTTACATCTTTTTCAATTTAGATTTTAAAGTCCAAATGGTTCCTCCTATGTATAGTCATATCCCAAATGGTTTGCTCCTATGTATATCATATTCCAAAGATTGAATCGGTATCACACATATGATCTTTTTTATCAGCTACCTCTCCTCCTCCCTCATTTTTTTTTTTTCTATTATATATATATATATATATATATATATATATATATATAATATATATATATCTATATATAATATATATATGTTCTGCTGCTAAACCTATTCTCCCTCTAAAATTTTAAAACCGTAATGGATTAGCGTTTTAGGATTTTAATAGGCACAGAAATAAGACCAATTTTAATTAAACTACTTAAAAATAAGCAACTAAAATAAAAAATTGAAAAATAAAAGAAAATTTACAAGACGCATCGGACTACACATGGTCATCTTCAGGAATGACCTCACTTTTCTTTTTAACGCCGTTAATCTCTAACAGATATAGAAAACGTGGTTTGTCAAAAGCCTTTGTATAGAGGTCAGCACGTTGAAAATCTATGTTTATTTTTACCACATCGATTAAGTTCTTTTCAAAGCAATCACGTATAAAGTGATATTTAATTCCGATGTGTTTGGTCTTAGGATGTTGGACTGGGTTTTTAGTGACTACAATTGCAGCAGAGTTATTAACAAAGATAGGAGTAGAATAGAATTTCAAACCGTAATTCCGCATTTGTTGTTGAATCCATATGATTTGTGAACAGCAAGTTGCAGCAGCAACGTATTCGGCTTCACAGGTTGACAATGCAACCAAGGTCTGCTTCTTACACTGCCAGGTTACTAATCTTCTCCCAAAGACTGACACCCTGCTGATATAGACTTGTAGTTCATCTTGCAGCCGCCGTAATCTGAGTCGCTATATGCCGTAAGCTCAAAGTCATCATCATGAGGATACCACAACCCAAGTGTGGGTGTACCCTTCAGATAACGAAAAATCCTTTTGACCCCAATAAGATTGTTCACCTTAGGCTTTGCTTGATATCATGAACATAAACATGTAGCATACATGATATCAGGTCGTGAGGCAGTGAGATACATGAGAGATCCAATCATCCCTTGGTACATAGTGGCATCTACCAGATCACCATTCTCGTCGGGTGCTACATCATGGTTTGTAGCAAGTGGAGTTCCAGCTGTAGAAGCATTCTCCATGTCAAATCAACTGAGAGTATCACCTACATACTTGGTCTGATGTAGGAAAATCCCATTTGGTGTCTAATCCACCTGTAACCCAAGAAAGAACTTCATCTCTCCTATTGCACTCATCTCAAACTCCGCCTTGATTACTGCTTCAAACTCTTTGCATAATTCTTCGTTCTTAGAACCGAAGATTATGTCATCGACATAGATTTGTACCAGTAGTAAATCCCCATCTTTTTCTTTGATAAACAATGTACAGTCAATGACTCCCTGCGAAAATCATGTTTCACAAGATGAGTCGAGAGTTTCTCATACCAGGTCCTCAGAGCTTGATGAAGCTCGTATAGCGCTTTGTCAAGTTTGTTGACTTTGTCCCGATGATATGGATCCTCAAATCCCTCGGGTTGACTGACATACACTGTCTCTCGGATCTCACCATGAAAGAACGTACTCTTCACATCTAGTTGATAAACTTTGATCTTCATATAAGATGCATAGGCCACGAAGATGCGGATTGCTTCCATTCTTGCCACGGGTGCAAACACTTCATTGTAGTCAATACCCTCAACTTGTTGAAATCCCTATAAAACAAGCCGGGCCTTGTTTCTGATGAGCACTCCTTGATTATCTTTCTTGCATTTCAAGACCCATTTGGTGCCAATGACCTTAGCACCTTTAGGTCTATCCACTAGAGTCCATACACCCAACTTCTTGAACTGAAGAAGTTCTTCTTGCATGGCACTCACCCCACCTCATCATTCAGGGCTTCCCTAACATACTTTGGCTGAAACTGAGACACAAAGCAACGGTAGGCACATCGTGAAGGTATCCCTTTTCCATCACAGAGGCATAATCAGCTGAGTATAACTGATTTCTGGTCTGAACTCCTGATCTCACATCTGCTATAACATTATCCAAAGGATGATAGGTGTTTAGACATGAGTCGGGAGTTGTTGGAACAACCACCTCAGAATCAAGATTGTGAACATTTGGTTCTGGATCTGATGTAATAGGAGTCTGAGGTTCAGAAGGCTCAGAAGCATCGCTGTCAGATACTTGTGGACTTGTGGTAGTCGGAACCTGTTCATCCGGGTTGTTCTGATCATTCTCCACATTTTCTTAATCAGATAAAGAGTCACTCACATCAAGTGCTCCCCCTGAGATGGTAGATGCTTGACTTTGTGAATCGGATGGTGTTGAATCTTGAGACGGTGTGTCCAAGACATCATACATCAACTTGTTTGCCAACTAATCTTCGGAAGTGGAGAGAGGTATGTTGAAGGACTTGAAGAATCCATCATAGTCAAAGAAGTAAGCAGGCCCTTTTCCAGCAGGTTGTGTGGTGTATCTCTGAAAATCAATGTTACACCACACCTCTACTTGACCCATTGAGTTGTTGTAAACTCTCTTGTTTGGTATGTTGTATCCTAGAAAGATCCCTTCATCAACCTTATCGCTGAATTTTCCTCCGGGAGCGTTGCACGGTTAATATTGGGGAACGTGGTCGGATCATGCAGGTGTGTTGGCTATATCACAAACCTTCGTGCTCGCTTCACCGAGAAACGTCCTGGCGTCGATGAGGCATCGTGCCTCGACTAGGTCTTTTTCAGCAAGGTGCACAGAGCGCCAAACGGCTCAAGATACTCTAAGTTAGGTTTACGTCGTTGTAGTAATTTGTAGCATGTTTTTCCATGGCGTTTAACTACCAGAACTCGATTGAGCGTATAACAGGCATTTGCAACTGCCTCATTCCAGAATTGAATAGGTTGTTTCGAGTCTGCTAGCATAGTCCATGCATTCTCTATCAAGTTGTGATTCTTCTGTTCAGCAACAACGTTCATCTGAGGAGTGTAGGCAGAGGTAAATTGATGCACAATTCCCTTTTCCTTGTAGTAGGCCTCCAACCACTGATTCTTGAACTCGGTTCTATTGTCTGAGCGCACTTGTCGTACCTTCTGCTTGTATAGGGATTCGAGTGTTGTTACTAATTCCTTAAGGATTTAAATGTTTCTGATTTGGACTTCAGAAACATTACCTAAGAGAATCTTGAGTAGTCATCGGCAACAACGTAGCAGTACAAGTCGCCTGCGATGCTTCTTGTACTGACTAGACCAAGCAGATCCATGTGAAGAAGCTCAAGAGGTAGTTCTATGGAATGAACTTTCTTTTCCTTATGAGACTTCTTTGTCTGTTTGCCCTTCTTGCATGCAACACTAAAGTCCACGAGTTGGAAGTTTTTGACGTTCACTCCACTCACTAGATCATTTTGGATCAAGTGATTCATCTTTCTCGGATTTATGTGTCCCAATCTCCTATGCTAGGAGATGGAATCCTTCTCAGTAGCTTTGGACAGCAAACACTAAACTTCACATTCCGTTGTGGAGGCCTTTGAAAGATCCAAGACATAAAGATCATTGTATCTTGAAGCTAACATTAGGACTTGGTCCTCCGGGATCACGTAGTCCTTCTTCAGAACGTATCACTTCTTGTTGTCAAAGACTACTTTGAAGCCTTTATCACATATTTGAGAAAAAGAAAGTAAGTTATTTTGTAATTGTTGGACATAGTTCACCTTGTCAAACTTAACTTTCTGATTTCCCACTTCCCCTTGGGTTGTGATGTACCCGCCTTTGTTTCCAGCAAATGAAACATGCCCTCCTTTGATTGGTTTGACGTTTGATAAGAGAGTTCTGTTCCCCGTCATGTGCCTGGATGCTCCACTATCTACAATCCACATGTTAGTCTCAACACTATAGCGAACACCCTGCACATTCTATGAAAACATTAGTTCATGTTAGGAACCCTAGCCTTTACTAGCTTGGGTTTCCCCGAGGCATCACACAACATAAACTCAACCCATTGACCATTTGAGATTGAGGGAAGCTCAGATGTCTGTTTTTTCTCATTTTCAGATGTTGAGGTGGATTTTTCTTTCCATAGGCCAGCTTTGTGTAAGGCATGTTTGTGATAAACAAACGACTGGCTGATGGGTTGAACTTTGGGCTCACTATCCCTTTTAGGAGGCGTCATTGAGTCCCTCTTAAAAGAGCTATTTTTAGATGTAGGAAGTTCAACATCCTCCTCGGTGTTTATTAATAAGGACAATAAGACATAATGTGACCGTACTCTCCACAATTGTAGCAAGATCTGCTTTCAACTTTACGATTTATTTGTTTTTGTGGAGATTTAGGTGTCACACGGATGACCTTATTTTGTTTAGATTGAGACACTTCTTTGTTAGATGTATGGTTGGGTTTTACAAACTTAATTGCTTTACCTGGTTTTACATCTTTTATTTCTTGTTTACCTGGACTTTGACATGATGCTCATGATTGATTAGGTTTAATAGACTTTTTGGGTTCTGATTTGACTTTTTTTGAACCTGACTTTAAATTAACCTTTTCAAACTCTTTTTCCAGGTTAACACAAGGCATCTTTCCTTTTGCCTTTGAAGTGGACTCCTTTTGTTTAGTGCCAGATTCAATTGATTACTTGTGGAATCTGGGTCACTCACAAGAGAAGTGGTCACCACATGATCCTTGATGGGGTTATTATTAATTTGTTTACTTTTGGTGTTCATCAAGGTCTCAGGTGGTGGTGGAACCACTTTGTATCCCAATCCCTCCCTATTGTTTCTTTCTCTCACTAAGTGTTGGACAATATGAGATTAGCTTGTCCAACTGTGTAGTTTTTGTTTAAAGGAGTTGACTTCTACTTCTAAAAGTGTTTTGTGCTTCTTAGTGTCCTCTAGGGAGTTAAGATAGTAGCTAATGTCATTAGCTTGGTTAAAGGCAGCTACTTTTGTTTCCCTAAGCAGTTTGTTCAAAAGGTCTATCTTTTCCTTGTAACTGTGCTCATTTTGTTTTAAAACTTTATTAGCTTCAGTGCATAGTTCCAAATCCTTTACTAAGATATCATTATGATCTAATAACCTAGCAAATTTTAAATCTATGCTTTCTCTAAATTCATTACAATCAGAACAAGCATGATTATTAAACAACTGGTTAATAATACTTACCTGAGATGTTGAAGAGGAATCAGCCATGTGTGCAGAATCTGTTGTCTCTGGTTCTGGTGATTCTGACGTTGATGTAGATTTTTCTTCTTCAAGCAGGCGGTTGACCACAGGTGCAGTGTCTTTAGAATTGGACATCGCGAGCTCTACTGCTATGTCTCCCTCACTGTCGGAATCGTCATCTATGTCCTCCACACTAGCTATGTTGGACTCTCCTGGTGAGACGAACCGAAAGCTCCAGTCATGTCCTTCATCCTCGTTAGCAGACAAGGCTTTAGGATCCTTGCTTGATGAAGTAGAACTACTACATGTGGCTTTGTCCTGACGATTAAAGGACGAGAATGGATTGCGATTACCAGTCTTCTTTGGCTTCACACACTCCCGTTTGAAGTGCCCCTTCTCACCCCAGTTGAAACATGTTACATTTGACTTGTCGAAGCCAAAGGTCGTGTCCTTGGTTGCAACCAAGTTTTGTCCGGTCTTCTTGACAAATTTTTTAGCTCGTCGGACAGCACTTGCCAAGGCCCACATTATATCCATCTGTTCCAACTCCATCTCATCCACCTGTCCATAATCCTCATCTGCTAGGTGGCAATTTCCTATCTTTCCAGCAATTAGTCCATCATAGGAGTGGACTACCGCAGCTAAGAGGTCCATGTGTTCTCTGGCCACCTCAACAGTTATGTTACCAAAGTTATCGGGTTTCAATTTTGCTGCATTGGCTTCAGGTATAATAAATTGGGTACCAGACGACCTTAACGTTTCGGACCGTGAAGTAGATGCTTGTGCTGGACTTGCTGAACTTGAGATGAAGGCAGTCTGTAGTGGTGCTCCAGATGTCTTGGCCTGAGGAGTCGCGTTGTAAAGTGCTGGATTTTGATCATAGTTGGCCTTTTGGGCTCTATACTTCATCCTAAGCTCCCCCTCTCTCAGTTTCAGAATGAAGTCATTTATATCGAACTTTGAGAGCATCCCATTCTGTTTGAGATTTGAAACGAAGGAAGCCCATTCTCTGTTAATCCATGTGCAAAGTTGGATACCTTATCCTCCATCGATGTAGTTACTCCATGAGTGTGCATCTCACTCATCAAGTGGTAGAATCTGTCGATCACATCATCCAGGCCTTCCTTTCCCATTAAAGAGAAGTTGTCAAACTCCTTCTTCAAAGCTTTGGCCTTAATGTCCTTGAGTGAGGCATTTCCGTCATACCTCTTCTCCGACACATCCCATAGTTTCTTTGTTTGAGTATATTCCGAGTACTGATGGAAGATATCCTTCGGAATAGACTGGGTAAGCAAAGCGTAGACTTTCTTCTCAGCGTTGTGTTTCGCCTTTTTTGCATCAGACATGCCACTTAACTTTGACACCGTCAGCTCCTACTGGCATGTTGTACCCCGACTCTATAGCCTCCCACAAATTTTTATCTACTATATTTAAGTATATTTCGAAACGTTGCTTCCATTGTGGGTAGTCATCTAAGGTGATAAGCTTCGGGGGTTATTATGAATTCCCACTTCGTTCTCCAATAGCAGTAGATTCTGAATACGAGTGTCTCTACATGCTGTGTATGCTGAAAACTGGTCCTCCATTTCACCTAACTTTACTATTAAACAAACTGTTTATGTGTGCGAATGAAGGTATGCGATTGGGCTTATTCGGGCGATTGGACTAGGAGAATGGTTCAATCGTGCGACTGAACTAGTGCGGATAAGTCAGTCGGCCGAATGAACTAATGCGGTTGAACAGTCCGAATAGGGTTCTCTGTCGTATGAATGAGGATACGAGTGTGCCCAATCGTGCGTTAGGGGAATACGAATGAACTCAGTCGTGTGATTGAGCCAATCGTGCGACTGAACCTACTAAAGTTTGATAATTCGTAGGTTAAACATGTTTTGGCTGCAAAAACTCGAATTTTCACAAACCCTAATTGTCGTATGCAGGAAAAACTAAACTTTATGGTCAGGAAACGTCTACGACACCGTTTGAAACAAAAAGATTGCATTTTTAGTGAAAAAACACATTTTTTGTATCAAAAACGATTGAATCAACACGTAATCAAAAGCCAAAGCTCTAATACAACTTGTTAGGATCGTGTACTGGATGATGTACTAACTGATTAACGTGTATACCGAACCAAATAGTGCGGAATCCTATTTGATTGGCAATCCAATCAGTGAGAACGCACGTAGAAACAATTATGTATTGAATCTAATGTTAAGAATCGATTAGGAATCGATCTACTGTGATCTATGAACTTGGAGTATGATCTGAGAGGTCTCTGGACGGCTAGGGTACGTCTGGAGTCGAAGTGTGTTCAATGCATACGTTTTTCCATGAATTAGGTGGCATTTATAGATTAGGGTTACTCATTCGTGCGACTGAACCATTTCCATGGTTCAATCGTGCGATTGAGTCATGCGGTTGATCCATTCGCAAGATTGAGTATTCAGTCGTGCGATTGAGTCAGTCGCATGAAGTTGTTCAGGCGTATGGACTATTTAGGCGCATAGACACTCAGTCACATGACCATACGAACGCATGACCACTGTTGGGGCGCATGGTCCAGTCTGACGCATGAGAACTTCACTTAACCAAGTTTGAATTTAATGATTATTATAACATTATGTATATTAATTCAAACAATCACAAACCTATACAATTTAGACAATATGCGTTACATAACTCATTAATGAAATATTATATATTATAATCACAACCAGACATTCTCATTTCATTAAGTACCCAAGCATTACATAAGTGTAAGGCATTCAAGACATATTACATTAAGATCCGAATCTAGGTACATATGTATCAACAATATACATATATATACATACATATATATATATATATACATGTATATATATACGTATATATATATATATATACATACGTGTATATATATATACGTACATTGTAACAGATAGCTAGTCCATTAACAATAAATACTAACTCATAGTGATTTCGCAATTGAAGCTGACTGTGTTATGTTGTTGCCTCCTGTCACGACTTAACAGGTCGTGACAATGTTCAATAGGAAAAATTGCACCCGGTTGACCTCGAGTCACAAAGGTGGGGCTCGTCAGACCCAGTAGTACTACCCAAATTTCCCCGCTATTCAATATTAACAATTCGAAAGTGTGAGGACTTTTCCATGATATCAACACTATATTAATATTATACACAACTTGAATATATAAAGCGTTTATAGTTTTCCAGTATGCTATCTCCCCCAAAAGAGATTAAGTAAAGAGTGGGGCATGAACTCACCTGGTATGCGTAATAGATACTTAGAGTTTTACTTGACAGACAGAGTGGACAGACAACCTTCAGAGGTTACCTAGATCATATAAGTACATGAGTAGGTGTAAAAAGAGAACATGTGAAACCCAAAGTACACTACAACCAAGGACTCAAGGTTTTAGAAAAACAGACACGTTTGACCCAGTTGACCCGTTTGACCCGTTAGTGACTTTATATGTTGTAAACCATTCAAGCAATCATACACATATATCATACATGGTTAAAATTCAAGTGGATCATATGTATGCTACATTATCCAGGTGTATCACTTAGATCATCATACAACCAAGTATCATACAAGTCATGCGAATCTAGAACATTAACATGCCCACTAGTTATAACGCAACTAACATGCCATACAAAGATGAAATCACGCACCACATGCCATGTGAAGCCACTCACGATTTCACATCCTAAACCCTGCCAATCCTACTAAGTAGGGGCCTCTGATTCGCACGCGCGTATGATGATCATATTCACATTCATTAACCATGTTCATTGCATTCAACATACACCACAATAGTCAATTTCCAGTCCCAAACATGATGTCCTAACTACTAACCAACATCAACGTCATACATGATCATCAAAGTCCAGACATCACCCACGATTATCCAACCATCCTATACAACTAATTTAACATGTTCTATCACATTAGAATTCATCCATGAACATACTAACATGCTCCTAACATCCCAAACATGTTCAAACTATCATCCTTCAAACTTTGTGCAAATAAAGTTTCCCTTTTGGGAAAGTACATTCCAACATCTATCAAACACTCAATGTATTCATGAATTCATTACAATTACACCGTGTCAAGCTCATAACAACATCTAGACATGATTAACAATACTTAGTCATCATAATCTATTAATCATCATGAACAAAAGTTTCCACTTTTGGCAAGATATGAACAACAACATTCATTCTAAGATTTCTAGCATTCATATCAACAATCTAGCATCTAATTATCATCATGAACACATCAACAACATCAATCTATCATTAGATCATCATGTCATGGAAATAAAGTTACTATTATTAGTAACCTGTGAATACCTACATCAATTCATCAATTCTTTGCAAGATCAATGTAACCTAGCATTCATACAACCTACTAATCATCATACATTCATCAAACAATCATCAATCATCCATAATCTCATCAACTTCGAATTAGGGTTTGCCTAAAATCAAAGTTCATGATCAATCCATTAAAAACATACAATTCATGCATAATCAACGTTAAACAACATGTATTCAATCCAACTAACATGTTAACATCATTATTGAACATCAATTTCAACCACATGAAGATCCATAAACGAATTAGGGTTCGGCCACCATGAAAAACCCACAAAAACATGTAAAAATCTAACCTTTAAACGTGTAGTTGCTTGCAATTAATGATTCCAACGTGTTGTATGCCTTGTAATCAAACAAAACCGAGGCTTTGAGGCTTTTTCTTGGTCGAATTCGAAGTGAGGAGGGGTTGGGAATGCAGATTGCGGCCAAAATAGGGGTGGAGGGCTAGGGTTTCGGTGTTTTGTTTAATTTAATGTGCATAATTACCATTTAAACCCTTGTGTTTTGGTATTTTATAAAAACTAGACTTTAAACTCTTTGTAAAGTGTTTTTAACTTAATAATATAAAGATATAAACTAATGATAATCATTATATATTTTATCTTTATAAAAACACAAGACATACAATAAATAGGCATGTTTCCACGTTACGCGATTAATTTCCTAATTAACATTTAAAACATGCAAACACATAAACATAATACCATAATCACATTGTCAATTAGATTATCATTAATTTAACATTATTAATTATTATTAGGTCACCAACGTTAAACGACAACTAGTGTGTGCTTACGGCACGTGTATGCAAGACTTAACGGAACTAACGGAGTTTCATAACGGAAACTTACCGGATGTCATATTATCCCCATGTTGAAATAATTTTCGTCTCGAAAATTGCGTTACATGGTGAGAGTGTTCCATCACTGGTCTACTGTATTGGCACACAGAAATCGAAATCAAGTGAGTTTTGGATGAGTTGTCCTATCATCCCCATTTAAAATAAATTTCGTCCCGAAATTTAAATCAATACCTTCGTCTGCTGGCATCGTCTTTTAGAATAGTTGAGGGTACTTAAGCTTCATTTGATCTTCTCGTTCCCATGTGAATTCCGGTCCACGTCGCGAATTCCAACGGATTTTGACAATGGGTATCTTGCTTTGCTTAAGTGTTTTCACCTCACGGTCCATCACCTCGACTGGTTCTTTGATAAAACGCAATTGTTCATCCACTTGAACTTCTTCAAGTGGTACCCCCATTGTTTCATCAGTTATGCACTTCTTTAGGTTTGACACGTGAAATAGATCATGGATTCCACTTAGCGAATCAGGTAGGGCTAGTCGATAGGCCACTGGACCTATTCTTTCCACTATTTCAAATGGTCCAACGTACCTTGGATTTAGGTTCCCTTGCTTACCAAACCGAACTACGCCTTTCCATGGTGAGACGTTCAACAAAACCTAGTCACCAACCTGAAACTCTAAGGTTTTCGTCTCTTATCAGCATAACTCTTTTGTCTGTCTCGCGCTGCAGCCATACGGTTTCGTATCTGCACAATCTTCTCGGTTGTCTCATGAATTAGCTCGGGACTATCACCAACTTCAGCCCAGCAAACCGGTGACCTACATTTTCTCCCATACAGTGCCTCGAAAGGTGCTGAATGTATGCTAGTATGATAACTATTGTTATAAGAAAACTCCACCAATGGCAAGTGAATTTCCCAGTTATTCCCGAAGTCAATCACACAAGCACGTATCATATCCTCCAACCTCGGTATGGTACGCTCACTTTGACTATCCGTCTATGGGTGATATGCAGTACTCATATCTAATCGTGTACCCAAAGACTTTTGCAACGATTGCCAGAAATGTGACGTGAAACGAGCATCGCGGTCAGAAATAATTGAGATCGGTAAACCGTGTCTCGAAACGATCTCTTTAAGGTAAAGTCGAGTTAATTTCTCCATTTTGTCCATTTCCCTAATTGCAAGGACGTGAGCAGACTTTGTCAATCGATCCACAATAACCCATATCGTGTCACACCCAGTATTAGTCCGGGGTAACTTAGTAATAAAATCCATGGAGATCTGTTCCCATTTCCACATTGGTATCTCAGGTTGTTGTAACAGTCTGGATGGTTTTTGATATTCCACTTTTACTTTTGAGCAGGTCAAACACTTGCTCACATACGTAGCTACATCCGCTTTCATGTTAGGCCACCAGTAGTGCGCCTTTAGGTCATGATACATCTTGTCGGATCCAGGATGTATAGAATACTTAGATTTGTGTGTCTCGCTCATAACTAAATCTATTAGATTTCCATAGATAGGCACCCAAAGTCTATCCATGAAATACCAAATTCCATCCTCTTTCACCACCAGTTGTTTATCCATTCCCCTTAACGACTCAGAACCAACATTTTCTTCTTTTAAGGCTTCTATTTGTACCTCCTTAACTTGTTCGGGCAATTGGGTACTGATAGTAAGCTGTAAAGCTCGCACCCGTCTGGGTTTAGCTGTTTCCTTCCTGCTTAAGGCATTGGCTACTACGTTCACCTTTCCTGGATGGTACTTAATAGCGCAATCATAGTCGTTTAGTAGTTCCACCCAACGTCGTTGCCTCATATTCAACTCTTTTTGCTCGAAGATATGTTGAAGACTCTTGTGATCGGTGTAGATAGTGCACTTGGTACCGTACAAGTAATGTCTCTAGATCTTTAAGGCAAAAACCACTACACCCAATTCTAAGTCATGAGTGCTATAGTTCTTCTCATGAACCTTTAGTTGTCTCGAGGCGTAGTCTATCAGCTTTTCTCGTTGCATCAAGACACAACCCAATCCTTGAATGGATGCATCGCAATACACCACGAAATCATCCGTTCCCTCTGGTAATGCTAATATCGGGGCGGTACAGAGTTTTTGTTTTAACAATTGAAAAGCTGATTCTTGGCTCTCACTCCATTTGTATGTCGTTCCTTTGTGAGTCAAGGCCGTGAGAGGTTGTGTGATCTTAGAAAATCCTTCTATGAATCGTCGATAATATCCTGCTAATCCCAAAAATTGTCTTATCTCACTCGGTGTTTTGGGTGTAGTCCAATTCTTTATCGCCTCAATTTTGGCAAGATCAACATGTATCCCTTTCCCATTAACAATATGACCTAGTAATTGCACTTCTCGTATCCAAAAGTCACACTTTGAGAATTTGGCATACAGCTGCTCATTTTCCAATAGTTCTAAGATTATTCATAAGTGCTCTTCATGATCCTCCTTGGTCCTACAATATATCAGTATATCATTGATAAACACAATGACAAACTGATCAAGATAGGGTTTGCACACGCGGTTCATGAGGTCCATGAACACAGCAGGTGCATTAGTCAACCCAAAAGGCATGACCAAGAACTCATAATGACCATAACTACGAAACGCAGTCTTGGGAATGTCTTCTTCTCGAACTCTAAGTTGATGATAACCGGATCTTAAGTCAATCTTCAAATAATAGCTTGATCCCTGAAGCTGATCAAACAAGTCGTCGATACGAGGTAAAGGGTATCGGTTCTTGACTGTTACTTTGTTTAACTCTCTATAATTGATGCACATCCGGAATGTGCCATCCTTCTTTTAACAAAAAGAACAGAAGCTCCCCAAGGTGATGTGCTAGGTCGAATAAAGCCCTTATCTAAAAGCTCCTAAAGTTGTGATGACAACTCTTGTAGTTCATTCGGTGCTAATCGATAAGGTGCCCTAGCAATCGGAGCTACGCCGGGAGTGAACTCGATTTGGAATTCCAGTTGGCGGTGAGGTGGTAATCCAGGAGATCCTCTGGAAACACCTCTGGAAAGTCGCGCACTATGGGAATATCCTCCATTCTCCTCTCTTCCGCTTGCTTATCGGTTACAAGTGCTAGAATAGCCACACGACCCTTTCGTAATAACTTTTGAACTTTCATGTATGAGATGATGCCTATCACAGCACCACTCCTATCACCTCTGACTGTAAGGATTTTGTCACCAACAGGAATTCGTATGATCTTCTCATGACATATGACTTCCGCTTGCTTGCTAGAAAGCCAATCCATGCCTATCATAAAATCAAAACTCCCCAGCATAACAGGCATAAGACCTATAGCGAAAGAGGGTATATCACTTAAAAGACTACAGAAGTTGAAGGACACGAAACTCCTATCGGCTCCAGTATCGAATAGTACCGTAGCAAAACAACCATTAATAGAGAACCTACCAGTAACAGTTGTGGGATCATTTAGAGCCTCACCTGAGCCAATGACGAAGGCTCTCCCTTTGGCTCCATCTTTGTTGCCGCCATTACCAGTACCATTGCCACTGTTGTTATTACCATTGTTGTTGTTGTTATGACCATTGCCATTGTTGCCATTACCATTTCTCCTTAGTTGTGGGCATTTTCGCCTGTAATGCCCTTCTTTCCCACACTCAAAACAACCTTTGGGGGTTTCCTGAGTTTGTTGTGGCCTCCTTACCAGTTCACCACGACAATCCTTAGCAGCGTGTCCAATTTTACATCACCGTTGACACTTAAAGTTATCCCACCTTCCCACATGATGGTAATTACACCGAGTGAACTTTGGATGTCTACCACCATAACCACTGGGTGCTTGATTATTCGCAGCCGTTTGGTTGAAGTTACGGTTATTGTCGAACCTCCGTTGTCGCTGCACTGGCTGTTGTTGCTGTTGAGGTTGAAGTTGACCGCTAGAAGTTGATGATGCTTTGGTGTTGTTGGCACTATCCCACTTTCTTTTGTTGTCTGGCACGCTTGCCAGAGCACCCCACTTAGGTAGACATCCTTGCTCCACGGCTTGGTCAATTAGCTTATGAGCTAACTGGATGGCTTGCTAAATTGTGGTTGGGTTGGAAGCAGTTACCATGCTTTGAATTTCGGGTACTAATCCTCGTATGTAATGCTCAACCCTCTTGTGCACTTCATTCATCATTTCCGGGCACAAGGTTGCTAGTTCATTGGTTCTGGTGGTGTAGGCCTCGATTTCCGAGCCCTGCATCTTCAGTTGCTAGAATTCCATCTCTAGCTTCTGCACTTCATTGCGAGGACGTACTCCTCAGTCATCATTGTTTTGAACTCATCATATGGAAGCCCATTCGCCATCGCTTGTCCTAACATCTGGACTTGCGCGTTCCACCAAGACAGAGCAGCACCCTCTAAAGACCCGGTGGCATATTTCACTGTCATCTTCCATCTCCACTGGTTCCTCCTCCTCGGGTTCCTCCTCCTCAGGGTCTGCCGCAGGAGCAGGAGCTATAGCAATCTAAAGCGCCGCTAGTTGGGCTTCTAAGATAGCAATCCTATTATCGGTTATTGCGTCCTGCTGTTCCCGAGCAGTAACACGTCCTCTAAGTGCTAGGAAGTCATCTTCCATGTAATGACACCCGTTTAGAGTCTTCTCTTGTTTCTCCTCGAGTTCATTCATTCGGTGTCTTAGTTTGTACACTTCTTACTGCAGTGTACAAACATCACCCGTGAGCCGCCTGACTCGATGTTGCTCCGTGTCCAGTGCAGCAATCAGTTGTTTGTTGGACTGCACCATCCGTGGAGTGAAGGCATTGGTTGATCAGCGTTGTTCCTAGTTTTAGGCCTCGGGGTAGGTACGCGCTCCCTATACATCATATGATCAACGAACCTGGGGTAGAAACTCCAGTCTCGTGGGGGGTCACGCTACATCAATGCAAAAGGTTGATCCTAATTGATCTCACTCGAGGATAAGCTAATCGGGGCCAGTCGGGTCCATTGTCTGTACAGGTGCGGGAGGTGGGGATTTAGATCGGGAAGGTGATTTAGGTCGCTTACCCAGAGCTCTCGATGACGATGCCATGCTACAGAGAGTGTGGCGTGTATGCCAATGAGTATACAGTAGATGAAAGTAAGGCACAGGTAACTAACTAACTGTGGGCGGTTATAGTCTAGTGTGTATGCAACCTAGTTCCCTATAACCAATGGCTCTGATACCAATCTATCACATCCACGTGCAGAGTTTTACCACGAGGCGTGTGAACAAACCAGGATCACAGTCAATAGTTACTCAGAACGACTCTATGTGCCATAATTGAATAAAATCAACCAAAGCATAAACTTTAAACTGTGCAGAAGCGTTTTGTAAAAAACCCAAAGAAATAAAAAATGTATACTATGGCAAAACATGCACCAACCCAAAAGAGTAAACATTAACCATTATAAATAGTAAAGATGTCTTGAAGACCGAGTTTTAGAATGCAAGTGAAACCATGTAGTGCTCCTAAAGGCAAGCAAGCTAATGA
>JACCIX010000862.1:60000-102181 GCA_025506515.1 Flaveria trinervia
TCGCGCACTATGATTCGACTGAGTGGGACTGGATCAGAGGTGCATTGTCCACAGTAGACAGAGACGTCGGGTTCTTGAACTGGTTTGTTCATGATTTACCGCGTATTCATGTTCTTCATCATTTTTCCCTAGCATTCCACATTATCATGCGCTCGAGGCGATGAAGGATGTCAAGCCGATATTAGGTGAGTATTACAATTTTGATGATACTCCCATTATAAAGGCACTTTGGAGAGAAATGAAGGAATGCATTTATGTTGAACCGGATGATGGCCCTAGGAAAAGTGGTGTTTATTGGTATAAAAACAAGGCTTGAAGTTTTCAAAGCATTTGGACAAGGTTTTTACCTTCATGAAATCTAGGGATGTCAAGATATGTGCTTTAAAGTTTGTTATGTGTTACTAGAATCATAAAAAATAAGATCAATCATGGAATATAGTCTTTGGATGTATCATGTATGTCACTTGCTTTAAATTATAATAATTATTTAAGTTTTTGAAAATTTAAAACTAATTAACTTTTTTAAGAGTAAATTATAGAAATAGCATGTTGTATGCCAATGTTGCAATTTATGTCGTATTTTTAAAACCATACAAAATATCATCTCTCCATATTTCTATATATAACGTACATAACTTGCTAACTAAGACTTCTGGATGCAAAGATCCGCAATTGAGAGTTCAAGATTAGGGTGCCCTTCTTCAACCTTCTAGAGTTTTAGCCCCAAAACTCAAACCAAAAAATTTTCGATTCTTTTTTCTTCACTTTTTAGAACTAATTTGGAAAATAAATGAAATTCAATACTCAGTTTTCAAATTGAGTTACAAGTTTATGTGCATCGACCAACTAAACTTACGTTAAAAGATCTTGATACAAAGTCTGATTTTTTAGACATTGACAAAAGATGTTGTTTTCTTTTGATCCTAATTTAATCTTTTGAAACCGATTAGAATTTAAATCTGCACGTTGTTGCGGAAGTCTTCTCGTCGATTATTTCATGATAATGGTATCATTTGTTCATGCGCAGTGATGATGCTTTGAAAACACTACGCATGTAAAGAATTTCATTTAGCAAATTATATATCACAAAATGTTGAAGTTTGTTTAAGAAAGAATTAAGTTCATTTACATATTATAGAGTCTCCTATAATGAAAAGTTAAGCAAAACTTATCCAAATTTGATCAAATTTTCATTTATAAAAATATTTTTCTTAAATATAACACACTTATTATTGATCGTGAAATAACAAGCATTATATATCTACTTTTAAATTAACAGCATATATAATTTATACTAAGCTATCACATGCAGATGCAGAGGTCGAATCCTTGACCTCAAGGGATTCCACCGACAGTGTTTGATTATATGTATTGCAACTATTTTGTGTGTTTTTTCTTGATTGTAGCATAATAATTTTAAATTTGTAAAATTGCTAGTGATTATCTTATTTTTTTGTTGAAATATATGTATATTTAGAAGTTTTAGATGTGACATATCACCTTTGTAGTGTATAATTAATATTGAAAAGAATTTTTAGTAATGTGATTAAAACATACGTACAAAAATAATTTACATGTTACCTTTTATAGGAAAGTGATAACATATTGTATCTACATGTGTTTAATCTATATCTTTTCTTGATAGATTAAAGTCCATCGACTAAGGGTCCAATAATGAAGAGAGAAGAATAACAATCTCACCACCCATCACCCTTCTCACGTGGCTAGTCGGATCACAATATCAATTAAATAAATCATGCATCATTTAGGGTTCATCATTTGTATTTCTTAAATAAACAAACATGTAGCTTAACTTTTCATATTCGTAAGAACCATTTTATTGTGTTTGTTTATCATTTATGTATATAATTACAATAAAAACTAAAATTTGACATCATGTGTTACCATGAGTCTCCTGTGGGCTTAGTTTTTTTACGGATTTATGATCCGTGTGTTGCTACGGATAAAAGAGACTTTGTTTATTAACAAAAGAGTCGGTGTCTAAGACAAAATCTGTTTTGGAAAACAACGTTTGAATATTAATTAACATCAACAAAAACAAAGATCTTGATTTAGATCAACAACATCAAAGGAAAAGTAAAGGAAGAAGAAATCTATACCAAAAGAATCATAAATTGAACAAAACATTACATTTTCCAAAACCTGCATCCCTATCAACATCCTAGTTTGTGAATTTAAAACAATAGGTAATTGGTTCTCAAATGTTTGTAACGTTTTTAATAATAAATTAATTATAAAAATTCACTAATCAATTAAGTACATAAATCGTAAGATGTAACGAATCTCTATTATTGCAACTTGTACCTTCCTCAAGCAATTTAGGAATTTGAGATGACCCATTGAACTGTTCAAATCCATGTCTACTTTAACTTAAAGTTTGACCATTTGAGATGTTCCATTTGTTAGGACCGTTTAGCTACGAAGTACTAACTGATTTACGTGTATACCAAACCAAATAATACGGAATCCTATTTGATTGGCGATCCAATCAGTGAGAACACAAGTATAATCAATCTAAGAATGAATCAAAATGTTAAGAACGATTGTAAGATGATTAACTATGATCTATGAACTTGGAACATGTGTTTTTGAGTCTGTGGATGGCTAGGGTACGATTATGTGCGTAGGTATTCAAATTGTTATGTTTTTCCACGAATTAAGTGGTATTTATAGGTTAGGGTTTTCCATTCGTACGACTAAACCATTAGCATGGTTTAGTCGTGCGACTGAAGCATGCGGTTGATCCATCCGCACGACTGAAAGTCCAGTCGTGCGACTGAGTCAATCTCATGTCACAATCATGCGACTGATGCAGTCTTCTGGTTCAGTCGTGTGACTGGTCCATTAGCATGAAGTATTCATGCGTATGGTCCATTAGCATGTCCATTCACATGAGAACTTCACACGATTAAGTTTAAACATGTTCTCAACCATTATTGACTAAGAACTATGTAAACAACCACAAACCTATATAATTAGTTCAATACATAATAAACAATAAAATATTAAACATTATAAGCATCAACCATACTTGTATATCATTCATACCCATTCAATTACATTTATGTAAGACATGAAAGACATATTACATTAAGCTCCTAAACTAGGTACATATGTATCAACAAACTCCCCCTTGGACCTAGTTTATATCATTGTCTAACATTCTTCATTAGCTCTTTAAATTTCTTGTATTTCTCTGCCCTTGTAACTCCTACATGTATTTCGAATGCAAAGCAAAGTATTATCACGTTCTGAAATTGGAGGGCTTGTAGTATATCTTGCGCGTTATAGAACAGTGGCCACTTGTATAAAGTGTAGACATCGTCAGCAGACAAGTTGGTTAGCCACATTGGGTCAAATACCCAGATTGTTTCCATATTTCCTTCCTTGTTCAGAACTATGACCACCTCACCTATTCTCGAATCATAGTACCACCACTTCAAGTGTGTAGTGAAGTCCTGTGGCTTTTCCCTAAGAGGGATTCTTGACATCATGCGTGGAGGACTCCACTTCAGCATTATCTTTGGCTTTCCAGTAATGGAATCAACTTCAGACCGTCTCATGTACCTCGTCGGTTGTTGAGGTTTAATGTCGACCCACCTGGTGTGGTACTCTTTCTTCAATGCAGCCTCAAACCAGACTGAGCTCAAAACCAACAGAGTCTTTAGATCGTGTGGGAATCTAAAGTACTTTATACCCTTCTCTCTTTTCACAGCATACACATTAAGATCCTCAAAATAGGCCCATGCGATAATCTTGCCTAACACCTTGTGATGCTTCTTCACTTTGTAGAGCTTGGTGTAGGCACACAGCTTTGTAGCACTGGGTTGGGCTCGTATCTCTGCAAAAAAAGCTGCCCATCAGCCTTTTTGATATTGACATTGGCGTCTGAGGCTTGGGCTTGATCCTTATTCTTCTCGACACTTTCTCCATTTGATCCAGTATCTCAACGTATCACTGACAAGAGTATCACCCAGATTGGGGACCACATTTCTCTCTTTGTCAGCATACTCTGGATAGTGCTCCGCAGTGACGTCCTCAATCACGATGTCATCTATGTCATTCAGCTCATCATCACTAGTAACTTCAAAAGTCGGAGCGTCCTTGACAATCTCGTCCAGATTGAGCCGAAACATCTCAGCAACTTTCTCATCCATAAGGTCATGAATGATTTCTCCTTCTTCAGGAGTATAGCTTACTGACCTTCAAATGATCCCTTGCAAATCAAGAATCATTATGAGTTGAGACTTGATTTGCTGAAGGGAAGCAACATCGTACCTCAATCTCCTGGCCAATATGGTGCTACGTATACAGTAGGGCTCAGTCGATCAGTCAATGGATGCACCTTCCCAGAAGGCCTGCTGTATAGACCGATAGGGTGTGCACGGTGCAGATATTGCTCTATGGATCCTCGATCTCCTCATAATTTTGATAATACCAGCAAACTCGGCAGCATTCTGAGTGGTGGCATCCAAGTGAGCACAAATGTTGTGCTTGGTGTTGATGATCCACCTATCTGCCATGATTCTGTAACATAAGACACATAGCCAATAGATCTACACATAACAGAAACCATTGCAACTTAAACTTTTTAAGATCAGTGTGGTTCAATCATGCGATTGAACCATACGACTGAGTTCTGTCGGTTGATGTAGTATGCGACTGACTTCACTTGGGCAACTAAGCATGCGGCCAAGCTCAATCGGGTGACCGAACATGTGGCTGAGCTCAATCGGGCAACTAAGCATGTGGTTGAGCTCAATCGTGTAATTGTGCTCATATGCCTAGTTCATTCGGCAGATTGAGTCATTCGCCCAATTCAATCGTGCGATTGAAGTTCATTCCGAGTGACTAGTCGCATACTTCTCTGTTCGTGTAACACCCGAATATTTATTATTTTGAAGCCGGTGGCGAAAGAAAAGAAAATAAAGTCCAAAAGTCGAGGGACCAAACTCGCCAACGAAGAAAAGTTGGGAAAATGTGGTGATATATGTAGGGAGAGGGCAGCCCACTCTCCCCACACCCACATTTCAGCTTCATAAAGAAAGAAGAGAGAAAGAAGAGAAAAAGGGAAAAAGTGTTGGTTCGGGTTGGTTCGGGTCGCCAAAATTGTCGTGAAGCAAGCCGAATCGAAGCTCTTGTCGTTGTGCTCATTTAGGTGAGTTCTAGGACCCCTCTTTTACATGTTTTTGAATGATTATGGGGCTGGAACACATCTGAAAACCCTTTTTCACGTTTTTGGGTGAAAACCCGTATGTATGCGTGTATGTATGTGTAGAACCCGTTTGGGGCTTGATTTCTTGCTTGGTTGTGCTTGAATAATGTTATGGTATGCATCCCTAAGGTTTAGGATGGTTGATTTAGGCTTAAAATGGGTTTAGATGAGTTTGGAGGCTGAAAACCCTCGGCTGCAGTCGGGTTGAACTGCATTCTGCATCAGTTAGGGCTAGGCGACTGACTGGAGGCCGAATGGAGGCCATACGGCCGATTAGGGTGCGATTGGGGTTCATTCTCACGATTGGAGGCCGGTCGCATGGGGGTCATGCGACTGAAGGTTCATTCGCACGACTGAAGGTCCAGTCGCATAGGTGTTCATCCGCATTGTCTATTCGCACGATTGGATGTTCATTCGCATAGGTGTTCATCCGTATTAGTTCATTCGCATGATGTTCAGTCGCATAAAGGCAATGCGACTGGGGGGTGTCCATACGCCCGAATAGGGCTGTTGAACCCAAGGAAGGTGTGGATTGACTTCTGACTTTTGGGGGAAAGTGCAGATGTAAGTTTTGACGTAAAGGTTCCCATAAGAGTTTTTAAGATGACGATCGGGGTCTTAGAGAGCATGTTGGGCATGATGAGGGTGATGATGTTGAATGTTATGTATGTATGATGTTGCCCTGTATGACGTGATGTTGATGTATGTTAATGTTCCCTTAATATGATGTTTACTATCTTTCCTATGGCTTTACCTATTATGATGAATGAATGAAGTATTATGTAATGTAAAGTGAAAGATAAAGAAAGAGGAACATGATGAATGAATGCATGTATAAATGAACGAATGAAACGTCTTGCACACATCGGATAACGGGTCCTTCTGGTGATTGACTCTGAATGTAGAACCTCTACCACTCACCCCTAGTACTGTGGCATACGTTTAGCTGTTCATTTGTTGACTTCGGCCCAGTAGCTAAGACTGATGGTTACTCCTAGTACCGTGGCATACGTTTAGCTGTTCATTTGTTGACTTCGGCCCGGTAGCTACGACTAACCGGGGTGTAGCACATGGTATTGGTATGGATGATGTCCGATGCGCAAGTAAGGTAATGAAAGAACGAATTAACGAATGAAGAAGATAATAATGATATTATCTATGTGTACGTATGATGTGTGATCATGTAAAAGTAACGAACGGTTTTATGTGAAAGTAAAGTATGTTTTATTTATAAAACTAGAACTCACTCAGCAACGCTGACTTTGATGTGTTTCCAGTTGGCAGGTAATGATTGCTGAGGATGGCACGGGCGACTACTCAGCTCTTTTGGGATGACATTCTTTTGATTAATATTTTTGCATTGTAATGCGAACAAACTATTTTTTAATGAATGTTGTATTAGTTTGCAAAAGCATTTACACGGAAATGGAAGTTGTTTTAGTTTTCCGCTGCGATTTATTAAATACAAATGTAATATATGTTTTATGTGCGATGAGAAACCAGTTGTAAGCGTCCCGGGAACGGGGCTTTACAGTTCGACACATTTATCCTAAATCTAAGTCATTTCTTGCAGTTCAACGTTGTGTTTAGGTTCTTTACACTCACAGGACTCTCAATTGTTGCTGTATGCCTTTCATTTAACCCAATTTTTACTTTTATTTGATCTATTTGATAGTTAATACTCTTTTTCTTGTTTTTAATCGATTTTGGCCAGTTATGGTTTTTTTTTAATCGATTTAGGCCAGAAAGTCACCATCCTTTCTTTGATGAACAAAGTATAGTCAATTACTCCTCCGTGAAATCCATGTTTCACAAGATGAGTTGAGAGTTTTTCATACTATGCTCTTGGGGCTTTGTGGAGCACATAGAAAGCCTTATCCAGTTTGTAAACTCTGTCCCGATGATATGAATCCTCAAATCCTTCGGGTTGACTAACATACACTGTTTCCCGGATTTCACCATGAAGAAATGCACTCTTTACATCCAGTTGATAAACTTTAATCTTAATGTAAGAGTCATAAGCTAGGAAGATACGGATTGCTTCCATTCTTGCCACAGGTGAAAATGCTTCATTGTAATCAATTCCCTCGACTTGTCGAAATCCTTGAACTACAAGTCGAGCCTTGTTTCTGATTATGACCCCTTGGTTATCTTTCTTGCATTTCAAGACCCATTTTGTGCCAATGACCTTAGCAGCTTTAGGTCTGTACACCAGTGTCGATACACCTAACTTCTTGAATTGAAGATGTTCTTCTTGCATGGCACTCACCCATGCCTCATCGTTTAGGGCTTCACTGACATATTTTGGCTATAACTAAGACACAAAACAACGATACGCACCATCGTGAAGATATCCCTTTTCCATTACCGAGGCATAATCAGTTGAGTATAGCTGATTTCTTGTCTGAACACCCGATCTTACATCCCCATGACATTTCCAGAGGATGATAGACATTTAAGCGTGATCTAGGAGTTGTGGGAACGACTACCTCATTATCGAGATTGTGAACTCTTGGTTCCGGATAGGAGGCAGTAGGAGTTTGAGGTTCTGACGAATCAGAGGTATCAACATCAGATGCTTGTGGACTAGCAGTAGTAGGAACCTGTTTCTCATGATCGACAAGATCATTCTCCACGGCTTCATCATCAGAGGAGGAGTCACTTACCTCAAGTGCTCCCCCTAAGTGACTAGGTGACTCACCTTGTCGAACAAATGTTGTGGAGTCTTGTGATGGTGTGTTTAAGACATCATACACCATTTTGGTTGCTAACTCATCTTCAGGAGTGGAGAGAGGGATGTTGAAGGACATAAAGAATCTATCATAATCGAAAAAGAATGTGGGTCCTTGCCAGTAGAGGGGGTGGTGTATCTCTGAATGTCGACGTTGTGTCACACTTCTACTTGACCCGTTGAGTTGTTGTAAACTGTTTCCGATATGAACAGGAACAATGAGCATGGATCTTAGGATTCATATTGATAATAACAAAACTTGAATTATTAGATGCTAAAATATAATAATGATGAACATGATGAACACAAACTCAATGTACATTGTTTTGTTGATGAGAGCGCGAATACGAACCTCAATTTTGTTTTGTTGATCATAAGCCCAAACTTCAACACTTGAGCCTAAGTCTAACTGTTGTTTTGTTAATGATGGAGCCCAAGTAATAAACCCAATTGTGTTCATGAGCCCATATTCCATGAATTCATTCACAACCCTAGTTTGCCAACCCTACTTTGGCCGTGAAAGTTCACATACGATAGCCCCTTCCCGTTCTGTCGCAAACCGTAATTAGGAAGCCCTAATTTGGCAGCCCTAATTCGCAAGTAGCCTTAATCGACAACCACATTTTGCAGCCACATTCTCATTTGCAAGCAACCCTAATCGGCAGCACCACTTCGGCAGCCACAAACCCTAATTTGCAACACCACTTCGGCGACCGCAAACCCTAATTTGCAGCCCCACTTTGCCAGCCGTAATTGGTTCGCAAGCAGCCCTAATCTGCAGCCCTAATCACAAGAAACCTAATTGGCAGCCCCTTCCAATAGATTGTAAAAGCTGCCTACGGATGCCTCTTTCATTCGCAAGCAATCCATACCTTTTTGATCCTTGGGGTAGCCTCTTTCATTCGCTTTCTTGCAAGATCTGCATCGGATCTTGTATTGTTGAATTGATTGTTGAATTTCTTTCTTCAGATCTTCAATAATTTCAACAATCTAACCATGAAATTTCATCAAAATCAATATGAATCCATCAACTCCGGTTCTGATACCAATTGTGTGTTCCCGATATGAACAGGAACAATGAGCATGGATCTTAGGATTCATAATGATAATAACAAAACTTGAATTATTAGATGCTAAAATATAATAATGATGAACATGATGAACACAAACGTGTTTAATGTTTGATGTTTATTGATATGATGTTGAAATCATCATCCATGAAGAATGATGATATGATGTTGTTGGTGATGGAACTAATTCCCAATAACAAGTGGTGAATTATTCACCTTTTATAATGATAATATATGTTAATATTTATACTAGTCTAGCAATTAAAATAATTACAAAATAAACCCTAGACTAATATTTTTGTTGCTTTTGTTCTTCAAGTCTTCAACTTCAATAATATTGTAAATCTTCAATTTCTTCAAAGGTAAAATACCCAACAATACTCCCTCTAAATTGTAGATTGCCAATGTGAATTGAAGCTTGATATTGATTATGTTGAATAGTTGTTCAAAGCTAAGAAATTTGTTGTTGATGCGGAAGCGAGGTCTTCAAAACTTTGGTATAACTATATTATGTAACTCGATGTCACATTGTTTTTGTTGATGAGAGCGCGTATACGAACCCCACTTTTGTTTTGTTGATCATAAGCCCAAACTTCAACACTTGAGCCCAAGTCCAACTGTTACTTTTGTTTAATGATGGGGCCCAAGTAACAAACCCAATTGTGTTCATAAGCCCATATTCCATGAATTCATTCAAAACCCTAGTTGCCAACCCTACTTTGGCCGAGAAAGTCCACCTATGATAGCCCCTTCACTTTCTTTCGCAAACCCTAATTAGTAAGCCCTAATTCGGCAGCCCTAATTCGCAAGTAGCCCTAATCGACAGCCATATTTGGCAGCGACATTCTCATTTGCAAGCAACCCTAATCGGCAACATCAATTGGCAGCCGCAAACCCTAATTTGCAGCACCACTTCGGCAACCACAAACCTTAATGTGTAACCCCACTTCAGCAGCCGTAATTGGTTCGCAAGCAGCCTTGATCTGCAGCCTAATCACAAGAAATCCTAATCGGCAGCCCCTTCCAATAGATCGCAAAAGCTGCCTACGGATGCCCCTTTCATTCACAAGCAATCCGTACCTTTTTGATCCTTGAGGCAGCCTCTTTCATTCGCTTTCTTGCAAGATCTGCATCGGATCTTGTATTGTTGAATTGATTGTTGAATTGCTTTCTTCAGAACTTCAATAATTTCAGCAATCTAACCATGAAATTTCATCAAAATCAATATGAATTCATCAACTCCAGATCTGATACCAATTGTGTGTTCCCCATATGAACAGGAACAATGAGCATTGATCTTAGGATTCATATTGATAATAACAAAACTTGGATTATTAGACGCTAAAATATAATAACGATGAACACAAATGTGTTTAATGTTTGATGTTTATTGATATGTTGTTGAAATCATCATCCATGAGGAATGATGATATGATGTTGTTGGTGATGGAACTAATTCCCACTAACAAGTGGTGAATTATTCACCCTTTACAATGATAATGTATGTTAATATTTATACTAGTCTAGCAATTAAAATAATTACAAAATAAACCCTAGACTAATATTTTTGTTGCTTTAACTTCAATAATATTGGAAATCTTCAATTTCTTCAAAGGTAAAATACCCAACATCTCTTATTTGGTATGTTGTATCCTAGAAAAATTGATTCTTCATCCTTCTCGTTGAACTTGCCATCCTGAGTATTCTTCAAGAGGGTGCATGGTGCGCCAAACGGTTCGAGGTACTCTAGATTAGGTTTACCTCATTGGAATAACTCGTAACACGTCTTAACATGACGTTTTACCACCAGGACTCGATTTAAAGTGTAACATGCATCGGCAACTGCCTCATTCCAAAATTGGATGGGTTGTTTCGAGTCTGCTGGCATTGTCCGTGCTGTCTCTATCAAGCTGTGATTCTTTCTCTCAGCAACTCCATTCATTTGATGAGTGTAGGTACAAGTGAACTGGTGCACAATTCCCTTTTCTTTGCAAAATGCCTCCATCCATTGGCTCTTGAACTCGGTACCGTTGTCTGAGCGTACTTGTTTTACCTTGAGCTTGTAGGGTGACTCTAATGTAGGTACTAGCTCTTTGAATGACACAAATGTTTCTGATTTGGATTTCAAAAACATTACCCAAGAGAATCTTGAGTAGTCATCCATAACTACATAATAGTACAAGTCGCCAGCAATGCTCCTTATACTGACTAGGCCAAACAGATCCATGTGAAGAAGCTGAAGTGGCAGTTTAATTGAATGAACTTTCTTTTCCTTATGAGACTTCTAAGTCTGTTTGCCTTTCTTGCAAGCGACACAAAAATCCGGTAATTGGATGTTTTTGACGTTTACTCCCCACACTAGATCATTCTAGATCAAGTGATTCATCTTCCGGGGAATAATGTGTCCCATTCTCCTATACCAAGAGATCGAATCCTTCTTTGTAGCCTTTGACAAGAAGCACTAAACTTGATGATCCGTTATGGAGGCCTTTGATAGATCCAAGACATAAAGATCGTTATATCTTAAAGCTGACATTAAGACTTGGTCCTCAAGGATCACATAGTCCTTTTTCAGAACATAGCATTTCTTGTTGTCAAATACTACCTTAAAGGCTTTGTCACATATTTGCGAGACAAAAAGTAGGTTGTTTTGAAGTTGTTGAACACAGTTTACCTTATCAAACTTCACTTTTAGGTTCCCCACTTCCCCTTGAGCGGTGATGTAACCTCCTTTGTTTCCAGCAAATGAAACGTGACCTCCTTTAATATTTTTGACGTTTGACAGGAGTGTCAGGTTCCCAGTCATGTGCCTGGATGCTCCACTATCTACGATCCAAGTATTTGTGGCAGCATTATAGCGAACACCCTGCATATTCAATGGAAATCATTAGTTGAGGTTAGGGATCCAAGCCTTAACTGGCGTGGGTGACCTAGAAGAATCACACATCATAAATTCCACCCACTGTCCATTTGAGGGTGAGGGAAGATCATTCGTCTTCTTGTTCTCATTATCAGATATTGAACTAGATTTTTCTTTCCATAAGCCAGTTTTGTGTAAGGCCTATTTGTAGTAAACAGACGACTGGCTAATAGGTTGAACTTTAGGGTCACTGACTCCTTTTGGTAGAGTCGTGGAACTCCTTTTTGATGAGCTAATTTTAGTGTCATAAAGTTCAATTCTTTTCCATGGTGTTTGATAGTAAGGACAATTAGATGCGATGTGTCCATACATTCCACAGTTGTAGCATGATCTAGTTTCGACATGTTGGTGTAACTGTTTCTGTGGAGAAGTGTGTGACACATGTGTGACTTTATTCTGTTTGGGTTTTGACACAACTTGTGTAGATGTTTCAGCTTGTTTAACAAAATTTACTGTTTGAACATTTTCAACATCTTTACCCTTTTGTTTGTTTGGACTTAGACATGATGCACGTGGTTGGTTAACTTGTTTGGTCTTTTCAGTTCAGACTTAGACGTGTTTGAACCCGACTTTACCTTAACTTTCTCAAATTGTTTATCCAAATTAACAATAGGCATTTTCCCTTTTGACTTTAAAGTGGTCTCCTTTTGTTTAGTGATAGATTCATTAAGTTTACTTATGGAAACTGGATCACTTACAAGAGGAGTGGACACCACAGGATCCTTGATTGGATTGTTATTTATTGGTTGCATTTTGCATTCAACAAGGTCTCATGTGGTGGTGGAACCACTTTATAACCCAAACCCTCCTTGTTGTTGCACTCTCACACTAAATGTTGGACTATGTGAGAAGAACTAGTCCAACTGTGCAGTTTAATGAATTTACTTCGACTTCCAAAACTGCTCTTCGTTCTTTGCTTCTTCTAGGGAGTTTAAATAGAAGTTGATGTCATTAGCTTGGTTATAAGCCACAACTTTGGTTTTCCTAAGTTGTTTATTTGACAGTTCTATTTTCTCTTTGTAACTGTGCTCATTTAGTTTTAAAATGCGATTTGCTTCAGTGCACAATTGCAAGTCCTTTACTAAGCTATCGTTGTGATCTAATAACCTAGAAAATTTCAAATCTATGCTTTCCCTAAATTTATTACAATCAGAACAAGCATGATTATTGAAAAGTTGGTCTGTGGAACTTACCTGAGAAGGTTCTGTTGAATCAACCATCATAGCAGAGTTTGACTTTTCTGGTGCAGGTGATTCTAAACATGTTGAAATTTGACCTTCTTCATTCAGGTGATTGACCACATTTGCAGTTTCTTCCTTATTCATCATCGCGAGTTCCACTGCTATATCACCTTCGCTTGCAGAGTCGTCATCCAACCCTCAACGCATGCAATGTTGGATTCTCCCGGAGACACAAACCGAAAGGTCCAATCTTACCCTTCATCATCTTGAGCCGTCAAGGCTTTAGGATACTTGCTTGATTATGCAGGACTATTGTGGGTTTATCTTAACGATTGAAGGATGATAATGGATTATCATTACCTGTCCTCTTGGGCTTCACACACTCACGCTTGAAATGCCCTTCTCTCAATAGTTAAAACAGGTAACTTTGGTTTTATCAAAACCAAAGGTTGTATCCTTTGTGGCAACCAAGTTCTGTCCAGTCTTCTTAACAAACTTCTTTGCCCTTCGGACAACACTTGCCAATGCCCACATGATATCCATTCTTTCCAGCTCAGTTTCATCTACTTGCTTGTAGTCTTCATCTGCCAGATGGCAGTTTCCAACCTTCACCGCAACTAGACCGCCATAGGAGTGAACGACAGCTGCTAGGAGATCCATATGCTCCTTTGCTACCTCTACAACCACATTACCAAGATTCTTGGTCTTCAATCTCGTAGCATTGGCTTCAGGTGCTATGTATTGGGTGCAAGACGACCCTGACATGTCAGATCCTGAAGTAGTGGCTTGAGACGGAGCGGCTAAACTCGACACGAATGCCATTTGAAGTGGTGCTCTAGAGGTTTTTGCCTATGAGACCTGTAAAGTGACGGGTTCTGATCATATGAAGCCTTATGAGACCTGTACTTCATCCTCAACTCTTTCTCTCTCAGCTTCAGAATCAAATTATTGATATCCAACTTTGCCAGCATATCAGGAGTTGAGTTGTAAAGTGACGGGTTCTGATCATATGGAGCCTTATGAGACCTGTACTTCATCCTCAACTCTTTCTCTCTTAGCTTCAGAATCAAATTTTCGATATCCAACTTTGCCAGCATATCATTCTGTCTGAGGTTCGACACAAATGAGACCCACTTTTCTCGCAATCCATGTGCAAAATTCGTCACCTTGTCTTCCATGGACGTAGTAACTCCATGAGTGTGCAGCTCACTCATCAAGTTGTAGAAACGGTCGATGACATCATCCATGCTCTCCTTCCCCATCGATGAGAAGTGATCAAACTCCTTTTTCAAAGCCTTAGCATTTAGAGCTTTTAATGATGCTTTCCCTTCATACCGTTTTTCCAGAGCATCCCATACCTTCTTTGCTTGCTTGTTCTCAGAAAACTGATGGAATATATCCTTAGGAATTGATTGAATTAACAAAGCATACACCTTCTTCTCTGCATTGTACTTTACCTTGTGCCTATCGGTCATGCCGCCTAAGGTATGTTTAACTCCATCAGCACCAACCGGCATGATGTACCCTATCTCTATTGATTCCCACAGATTAGTATCTACTCCATTTAAATATATCTCAAACCTTTCCTTCCATTATGGGTAATCATCTAACGTTATGAGCTTAGGGGGCTTATTGTGATTCCCAACTTCATTTTCCAGAAGTAATAGATTTTGGATCCATGAATCCCTACTTGCTGTGAACGCTGAGTATTGATCTTCCATCTCTATTTACTTTGAATTTTAGAACAAAACTTTTTTACTGGTGCGAATAAAAGAATGCGATTGGGTTATTCGTGCGATTGAACAATGCGGATGGTTCAATCGTGCGATTGAACAAATGCGGATGGCTCAATCGTGCGATTGGACAGGTATGGATGAACAATGGAAATAGGGTGTTCAGTCGTACGAATGGATGAACGACTTAGTGCAATCGTGCGTATTGGAGGTACGAATGAGTTCAGTCGTACGATTGAGTCAATCGTGCGATTGAAGCTACTGGTTTTGAACGACTGAGTGCAATTTGAGGGTTTTAGGTACTTTGACGCAAAAACACGAATCTCTCACGAACCCTAATTGCCGAACCCTAATTGCCGAACCCTAATTGCCGTATGCCGGAAAACATTAAATTTTTGACCTAGAGATGTCGAAAACACTGTTTGACACAAAAAGATTGAGTTTTTGAGTGTAAAATGCGATTTTTATATAAAAATCGATTGAATCACACGCAAATCAAGAGCCAAAGCTCTAATACCAATTGTGAAGTCGCTAGATTGGTAGACATCTGAGTGTGTTCTTGACGGAAAGAAACAAAATCAAAACCAAGAGAAAAACGATAACACGAACTATAATAAAATGGTTTCATTGATAAAACCTAATGATTACAAGCTCGTTACAACATAAGAATCACGACTCTTGGCAAGGGGAGGTCAAGCATGATCTCCCCTCTCATCTGGCAGCACCTAGGCCATGAGCACAATCCTCTTTTCAATCTACACAATGAAACTGGTATTTATAGGGCTCAGCCCATATCAGATGCGACTGGTCCCATTCATGCGATTGGACTATGCATATGGTTCAATCGTACAACTGGACCATACGTATGGTTCAATCGTACGACTGGACTATACTTATGGTTCAGTCTTACGAATGGCCCAATCGCATCTCTCAGTTGTACAACTGGCCCATTAGCATATGCTCCTGCGAATGACTCAGTTTCATATGTTTACAACATATCAGGTGTGTTACATTAAGCCTAGACAAATAGTCATGCGACGAACACACTATATATGACAATATATGCCTCAACACCATTTGACCAATTCCGAACAGTATAAATGAAGTTGACCCACTATTAAGTAAACAGATGAAAGGTCATCTCTAACCCAATGTAATGTATAATAAGACAACAAAATAATCTTGAATATTATGTCTTAGTTGTTGTAATACCTCGAAAAGTCAAAACGAGTCATCAATGCTAATAGTCTTAATTAGTGGGTATTTAATAAAAAAATCTAGGAAGGAAATGACTTATGGGCTAAATTAGGCTTATGGATAATAGCCTAAGTGATTAAGGCCCATAATTAGCCTCCTTGACCCACCAAATTAGCCATCATCTTCCTCATTTGTAACCCTAGCCACAAAGTTAGAGATAGTGAGTAGAGAGAGAAGTGAAGAAAACTCAAGATTTGAAGTTTGAAAGATTAAAGGATTGAAGATCTGGGTTATTAAGCATCAGACTATAAGAAAGAAGCAAGAAATCCAAGTGAAAATCAACATCTAAATCCCTTTGTACATCAAACTCGGATACTAGGGTTTTTGGTTTTGAAAAGTTGCAAATAATCGCATAAATGTCACATTTTTACGTATAAAATCATGTAAAAATCTTAGATATAGCTTAAAGGATTTGGATGTAAAAAAGTTGCGATTTTATGTTAAAAATGAGTTGGTTCGTCATTTCAGCTCAATCTGCGAAATCATCTGCTCATCTAGTGAAATTGCATATTCATGTTGAGAAACTATGAGTCTTCTGCGAAACTATAGTTTTGCAGGTAATTTTGCAGCTATGGAATTCCAACAAAAGTTGGACAAAACTGACATGTGAAGCTGGTAGCGATACTACGAGAGAAACTGACAGTGAATATTCTTATTCGGTAGCGAAATTAACAGCGAATTTAGGCAGAAATTAACCCATTCAAGTGTTAACTTATCTGCAGGCAGTGTAATGTGATCCTAGCTTAAAATCTCTTTTCACTGACAGGCCAGCCCCGCCCTAGCCAGGGACGTTGCTACCTAGACCCCGCTCTATGCTGCTGCCCCTAAGACCCCGCTGTCAGGGGCTACCGCCCCCGATGTAACCTTTTTTATTTTTGTAAAAAATAATTAACACAACATATGGGTGATTGTCCATCGTTTGACCAAATCAGCACATTTGATACTATACATGACACTTACAAAACATCAAGTTTGGCTCCTATATCATTGATGAGATTGTGAGTCGTCATGGTGTACCTTTGCATATCATATCCGATCGAGATGCTCGTTTCACTTCACACTTTTGGTCGTCAATGCAAGAACTCTTGGGTACTCAACTAGATTTAAGCACGGCTTACCATCCTCAAACGGACGGTCAAACCGAGCAAACCATTCAAACCCTGGAGGATTTGCTACGTCTTTGTTTCCTTGACTTTGGTGGTGATTGGGATACATATCTACCTCTCACGAAACTCTCTTAATATAATAGTTACTACTCAAGTATCAAGATGGCACCTTTCGAAGCACCTTATGGTCGCAAATGTCGTTCCTCAATCTGTTAGACGAAAATTGGTGAAAATTTTTTCACTGGTCCAGAACTCATACAATAAACGACCAATAAAGTCTCCACAATTCGTAAGAAGCTTGAAGTGGTTAGAAGTCGATAGACGTAAGCCATTGAAAATTCAAGTTGGGAATATGGTTCTTCTTAAGTTCTCACCATGGAATGGAGTCATTCGCTTTAGAAAAAAAGGGTAAACTAGCCTCACATTTTATAGGACCTTTCAAAATTGTGAAAAGGATCGGGAAAGTGGGTTATCAACTGATACTACTTCCAATTTTAGCGGGGTTCATTGTATGGCCCCGTTCTCGAGACGCTTACAGCTGGTAAATCATCGCACATAAAACATATACTTTACATTGAATCATTAATACATTGCAGCGGAAACATAAAACAAATGGCATTTCATTTTATCACAAACACTTTTGCAAAATAATGCATGGTTTGTCGGTGACAAAATTTCATTTTGTATTACATCACAAAAGCTTTATATAAATGGATGCCATCCAAAAGAGTTGAGCAGCTGCCTCGTACCATCCTCAGCAATATTTCCTGCCAACTGGAAACACATAAAAGTCAGCGTTGCTGAGTGAGTTCTAGTTTTATAACAAAATATACTTTTTATTCGTAAAACCATTCTTTCTTTCAAAATCATATTATGCTTAACATTCGTTCATGATCATACCTCGTACGTACATACAGATAATATAATTGTTATCTTCTTTAATCTTTCATGCGTCATTCTTTACTTTTCCTTCCTGTCATCCATAAACCCTTCCCTCTTTTTCCTGGTACTGAACCTAGGCCCATCATAGACCTTTTATAACGATGCATCGCACCTCATGGTCACAGTACCTAGGGTAAAGTTTAGGTTCACTATGCAATACAATTCTATTCATGGTTCTGGACCTAGGCCTCTCATAGACCTTTTATAACGGTGCATCGCACCTCATTGTCACAGTACCTAAGGTATGAATGTAAATCTACCATTGCGATAAGCAATACCTTTCTGTTCATGGTTCTGGACCTTGGCCTCTCATAGACCTTCTATAATGGTGCATCTCACCTCGTGGTCACAATACCTAAGGTGTGCAGCAATAGTTCTATGCAAATGGTCAATCACAAAGAAAGACCCCGATATGCATGCCATGCTTACAAGACTATCATTACTTTCATTACTTGTTAATGCAGGCATTCTTACTTCATGTTCCTCTTTCATTATCTTTCACTTTACTTTACATAATACTTCGTTCATTCATTATCATAACACGTAAATTCATAGGAAAGACAAACATACATGATCACAAGGAACATAAACATACATTCATAAATCATCATGCAGGGCATCATACATACATAACATACATCATATATAACCATGCAACATCATCATCATCACCATCATAATCATCAATCACATATCATTACATGCCCATCATACCATCTATGACCTCAAAAGTCAACTTTCATAATCCCCAGGAATCTCCTAGGTTAAAGCCTATATTACTCCCTTTTCTCCCAAAAAGTCAAAATTTTCCCAAGTGTTCATCCGCATTTGCTATAGTTCATCCTCGTTTGCTATTGTTCATCCGCATTGGATTTACTTCATCCGCATTTGATTTGCTTCATCCGCATTTGTCATCCGTATTGGACTTACTCATCCGCATTTCCCAGACTTAGTCAAATGCTCATCCGCATTGACTTCATCCGCATTTGACTTCATTCGCATTTCCCAGACTTAGTCAAATGCTCTTCGCATTGACATCATCCGCATTTGACTTCATCTGCATTTCCCAGACTTAGTCAAATGCTCAACCGCATTGACTTCATCCGCATTTGACTTCATCCGCATTTGACTTCATCCGCATTGACTTACCCATTGGTTAATGTCCATCCGCATTAACCCTTTCCATCCGCATTTACTTCCAAACACTTAGGCAGATTTAAAAACTTAACAAGTGGGTATAAAACATCATATTCGATTTCCATGCACCATTCATCATGTTCTAAACTTAAATCTTACCCTCTAAGCCTTAGAAACACAATCATACATCATCAAGCATGAACATAGTCACACATCACATCATAACATCATCATACAAACATTCAAGCATACGGGTCCGAAACACAGTTATATAAAAACATACATTCATGCATTTCCAGCCCCAAAATCAGTTAAAAACTAGTAAAAGAGGGGTCCTAGAACTCACCTTTGCAGCTCTTGAGTATGGCTTCCTCCAAACTCGTTTGCAAATTGAATTCAACCGTTAAGAAACCCACTAAAAACATACCCGAACACATACAAACACACATAAGCAATAACCGAGGATAAGACCAGTCAAGAACACCATAAAAGCATGAATTCTTACCTTGAATTCGAATTCCTTCAAGTTCTTCCTTCAAATTCGAGAATTTCCTGCTCTTTCTCTCTCTAAAACCCGAAAATCAATGGTGTAGGTGACATATGGGCGGCCATACCACCTCTGACACCCACTTTTCAAACATTTTATCCTTTTGGGCACTTTTTACCCCTAGACTTGGGTTTTACTTCTTTTCCTTCTTTTTCTTCACTTATTCTTCTTTCTTGTCTAAAAATAGCTGGTGTTACATTCATCCTATTTTTCATGTCTCAAATTTGTGGAAATGTTTGGCTTACGAAAGTCTGCATGTTTCGTTGGATGACATTCAGATCGACGAGTCCTTACATTTTATTGAGAAGCCCGTTGAGGTCATGGATCGCGTCATGAAGAAGACTAGAACCACTATCACCCAATCATTAAAGTTTGTAAGGAGAATAAGCGTGGACCTGAGTTTATTTGGGAACGTCAGGATCATATGAAGAAGAAATACCCGCACTTGTTTGTTAAGTTTCATTCTAAAATTTCGGACGGAATTTTTAAAAGTTGGGAAGACTGTAACCTTTCGTATCTTGTAAATAAAAATTTAATGTTGTTATGTTCTTGTAAGGGCCTTTTTGTCATTAATGAAACTATGTGGATCGTTTGTGCTTGTTTCTTGGTTAAGTTAAAAGTTAATATTTTAATTTATAAATAATAATAATAATAATACTAATAATAATAATACTAATAATAAAAATAATTAAACTAAGAAACTACAGGGACTACAGGAACTAAAAGTGTAACTTTTACAGAACCCAAACCCTTTCCCCCTTCTCCCCGTTTTTCCGGCCTTTCCACCGACCATCTCCGGCCGAGCTCCGCCGAGCTCTAAATGAGCAAACCACTTTAATTCATAACTCCAACTCCCTTCAACCGGTTCGTGAACACGAATCAAACTCGGTTATACACATTCATTGCATTTAAACAACGGTTATGAACTTGAAAGATCCAAGTAACCGTCACCATTATCTATTGAGTCGTCGATCATTAACAATTTATAATAATCAAATTAATGGTTCATAATCAAACGTTTAACTAATCCTAAGCTATTATTGAACCCAATTTCACCTAAAACACACTTAAAGCTCTTGAACAATCATTACCCTCATCGCAAATCTGCATATGATCGAACTCTATACTCCCCACATTTCCACCTCCATTGATTTCGGGTTTTGAATCGTGACTCTCCTTTGAAGCTTCACACCAATTAATTCCGATATTATCAACATTTCCATATCAAACAAATCCAAGTTTGGGTCACAACTCATTTGTATTTGTTCTCATCTTCAAAACATCTAACTAGGTAATTAAAATATCTATCAACTCGATTTTACATGGGGAACCAAAGCCCCATGATCTATAGCATTAACAGAATCGAATTGAAGTTCAATTGATTTGAATAGTTCTAGGGTTCATAGAAATTTGGGGGTTTCTTTTGATTTGTGTTTTTAAAACATTGGTAACTAGGTTCAAGCATGCTTAGGTGCCCTCGCCTACGGTTAAGAGCATGTTACCCCATCTTTGAGGTCCCGGGTTCAAACCCGGGCACCCTCATTTTATTTTCAAACCGTTTTTTAATAAATTTAATTACAAAAAAGTCTTAATAATTATAAAAATAAATTTTTTAAACTTTAATTATTTTTTTAAAATCACCAAATTATTTTTTTTTAAATTTTCAAAATGAAATAATTACATAATCATTTAATAAAACAAGATAACAAAAGTCGCTTTTAGTTTATTTCTTATAAAATGTGTTAGAATCGTGTACTGGACGAATACTAACAGATTTACAAGTATACCGAATCAAATAGTGCGGAATCCTATTTGATTGGCGATCCAATCAGTGAGGATGCACGTAGAATCAATTTAAGATTGAATCTAAATGGTAAGAACGATTAGCAATCGATCTACTGCGATCTATGAAGTTGGAACATGTTACTAGAGGTCTCTAGACGGCTAGGGTACGTCTGGGTATTGAATTATGCAAAGTATCTAATTTTTCCACGATTTATGTGGTATGTATAGGTTAGGGTTCTCAATCGTGCGACTGGACCATTTGCATGGTTTAGTCGTGCGATGAGTCATGCGGTTGATCCATTCGCACGACTGAGTGTTCAGTCGTTCGACTAAGTCAATCTCATGTTACAATCATGCGACTGATCCAGTCTCTTGGTTCATTCGAACGACTGATTCATTTGCATGAAGTTGTTCATGCGTATGGTCCATTAGCATGGGCCAATCACATTAGAACTTCATATGATTAAGTTTAATATGTTTCATATCATTAATTGACTTAAATTTATTCAAACAACCACAACCTATATAGTTAGTTCAATAAGCGTTATTACATACCAATCAATGAATATTCAACATTATAAGCACAACCACACATTGTATTTCATTCAGTACTGGTTCAATTACATAGGAGTAAAACAATAAAAACATATTACATTAAGTTCAGAAACTAGGGACACATCTATCTACAAACTCCCCGTTGGACCTAGTTTCATCTAATGTCTTACATCATTCATGAGTTCCTCAAACTTCTTGTACTTCTCTCTTGTGACTCCTGTGTGTATCTCAAATGCAATATAGAGTCGTATCACGTTGTAAAATTGTAGAGCTTGTACAATATCTTGAGAGTCATAGAACAGTGGCAACTTGTATAATGTATAGACATCATCAGCCGATAAGTTTGTAAGCCACATTGGGTCAAGCACCCTGATGGTTTCCATTATACCATTCTTGTTCAAAACTATGACTGCCTCTCCTGTTCTCCAATCACAGTACCACATTGGATCTTAGACATAGTGCGCGAAGGACTCCACTTCCGCACTATTTTCGGTTTTCCAGTTATGGCATCAACCTCAGACCGTTAAATATACCTTGTTGGTTGTTGAGGTTTGAAGTTGACCCATCTGGTGTGGTACTCTATCTTTAGAGGTGCTTCAAACCAGCCTGACATTTTGCGTGGGTCAGCGTATAGCAATTTCGACTTTGCTAACTGGTTAAGCTCAAATCCAGGAAGAGTCTTTAGTTCGTGTAGGAACCTAAAGAACTCAACCCCTTTCTCACGTTTAACTGCATAAACGTTGAGATCTTGAAAATGTGCCCACGTGATGATTTTTCCCGATACCTTATAATGTTTCTTCACTTTGTACAGCTTGGTGTAGACAGTTGACGTTGAAGCACTACGTTGGCTCTTATTTCTTCAAAGCATGCAGCCCACTCAGCCTTTCTGATATTGAGTTCAACTTCCGAGGCTTGGGCCTTATCTTTATTCTTGTCATACTCTTGTCCATTTTATCCAGAGTCTCAAAAGTTTCACTCACAAGATTGTTGCCCAAATTAGGAATGACATTACCCTCAATGTTAGTGTACTCTGGATAATGTTGGTCTGTGACATCTTCAATCTCGATATCAGTAACGTCGTTGAGCTCGTCGTCACTCTCCACATGGACTGTTGGAGCATCTTTCATGATCTCATCAGGATTGAGTCGGAACATTTCAGCAAGTTGCTCGTCGGTGAGATCGTGAATTATCTCTCCTTCTTCAGGAGCATAAATCACCGATCACCTGACTATTCCTTGTAGATCAAGACTCATCGTGAGCTGGGTCTTGATCTGTTGGAGGGGAGCAACATCATATTCATCTCTTTGCTAATTTGAATATGCCTGATTTAATACATAGAACAGAACAACCATTAGTTAACAATCAAAGCAGTAAACATCAATAATCAAAATATAAAAATTATATACATTAGTTTGATACAATATTTAGTTACACATGATTTTTAAATAACAGAAACAACTAAGTATTACTCTTGTCTTGTATCATGTGCTCCTCTGCTAACGGGGCTGATGTGGAGGCACCTTGGTCTTGAGCTTTCTGGTCCTCCTTTCACTTGCAGATATGGCACTCATAGCAGAAGTATCATCATCTCCTTCATCATCGTCATCAACATCATCACCAGCATCAGTATCCTCCCCTTGATCATCACCATCACCATCATCATCATCATTGTCATCATCATCACCATTATCTCCATCTCCTTATCTGATCTTTAGTGGCTCATCCTTTGAGCCTTAGCATGATGGTCTTGTTGGTTGCCTCCACTCCTCTATCCGTTTTGCTGAATGGACATGTTGCTCTTGGAGTTGGGACATCTCTGAGTTCTAAGCAGCTATGCCTACTGATATATCTGCTGAGATTGTGCAGCAGTAAGTTCTACTAGCTCACGAATGTAGGCAGTCTTCTCATCATCGACTGCCAACAGCTTCAGCACCATACGGTTCAATGCTGAGAGCTGTTCCTCTACACCACTAGGAGGCAGAGATGATCCAGATGGAAAGGAGGGGTAAGATGACGATCCTGCTGGGTGGCCGGTGGTTGTGAAGATTGGGGGTGGTATAGATGAAGGTGGTGGTGGATGAGTTGTAGTGGTGGTGGAATGGATGTGGGGAAATGGCGGAGTGGGTGTGGTAGTTATGGTGATGGGTGGAACGGTGGTAGTGGTGATAGTAGGTGGAGTGGTGGAAGTGGTGGTAGTAGGTGGAGTGGTGGAAGTGGTGGTAGTAGGTGGAGTGGTGGAAGTGGTGGTAGTAGTGGTGATGGTAATAAATGTCATCCTCTTCCTCTTCTTCTTCAGTCCGTGGGTCTAAGCCATCCATTTCTTCCTCGAGCCCCTCGAGGTGGATGCTCCCCCAGGGACGCTGCTGGGCGGATCAGGAGTATAACTAGGATCAGTATCAGTCTCCCTAGACTCGCCAGGGCGTCCTCCAACCTCCCGAATACCTCGGTTGGTGGCGACCACCCTACTCCCTACAGTACGAGTCAAAGGCTCTTCGTCTGTCTCCCCCTCCTCATGAGGACGAAAGTCCTGATGAAACCCTGCTGCCTCTGTTCCACCTTGGGTGGATGCTAGAGATGCTATATCAGCAGTGGGGGCCCTCAGTTGAGTGGGCCCTGCATTTCCATCATCACCGCTGTCGTCGTCGTCAGAGTCATCTTCAGGGAGCTCAAGTTGCTCGACATCCAAATCACTATCTGCGTGGCGCCATTTACACCTCCCTGGCGCCACGTAATCAACATTGGCCTGATGGCCAATGAGTCTCTTCGCCGGGGCTTTGACCTTCTTTCCCCGGTAGACCTTCATACGACCCAGTGTCGTATCATCCATGATCTCCAACGAAACAGCCTCGTGGCTCTCCTTGGGCAGTGTGGGAAGCTTGTCATCAAAAATCATCTGAAGAAACCTAGGGTACATGTAGAAACCCACTTTTCCCTTAGCCTCCAGATTCTCTATCAAATAAGAGAATATCATGCTCGAGAAGCTGAAAGGGTGGTTCAGTAACAATGCCACATAGGTATTTTGAATCTGGTCAGAAAGATCATCAAACCCACCCCTTCGCGAAGCCAAGCACTTGAGGATGACATGTGCCAAGTAGTTGTACTGGGGACATAGGATGCTCTTGTTGAGCACACTTGCATTAATATCCCCAGCGTACTTCATCCTCAAGAAGCACCTTCTCACAGTCAGTGGGTGATGTCTGGTAGGGTGGTCTGCATCATCACCCAAACCAAGAACCCATCGAATATCCTTAGAGGTGACCTCATATCCATCCCAAAAATAGAATTCCTGATGTTGTATGGCTCATGTGAGCGGTCAACCGATGCCCCCTCCAAGAAGGCCTGCTGAATCGACCTATAGGGATTGCATGGTGTGTAAATAGCCTGTAGATACTGGATCGCTTGAGAAAAGCAATGATCCCAGCAAACTCGGCACCGTTTCGAGTCATAGCATCTAAATGAGCACATATATATAATGCATGACACATAGACATCTGATCACAAAACAACACAAATCAGATCTAATTAAACTGGTTGAAATCATTCTGGTCCAATCATGAGATTGAACCATGCGACTGTATTCAGTCGGTTGACCTCGCATGCGATTTGATTCAGTCGGGCGACTGCGCATGCGATTGAGTTCAATCGGTTGACTGAGCCTGCGATTGGTTCAGTCAGCTGATTGAGCTCATTTGTATTATCCATTCGGCCGATTGAGCCATTCGACCAGCTCAATCGTGCGACTGGAGTTCATCCTGGTGTCCAGTCACATGACCCACTGTTCGATTGACTGAGATTCAAATTTGAACCAAATCTTGAAATTAGACGTCATCTTTTCGTTCATTAGCCTCGCAATCACTTAACTAATAACCTAATAACTTTAATTTCAACATTTTACTTAGTTTAGTTAGGTTATTTGTCCAGTAAACGGTCTGGTTCTTGTGTGGGTCGAAATTCAAAAATTAGGGCACCATTCCATCAGATTTCGGTGAGATATCATCAAATTGTACCTGTATAACAACTCATAATCGTCAGAAGATAAACAGAGGTTGGAAATTTTGGTCTGATGAAATTTGGGCAGAGTAACGGTAAGGTGTGCGATATTAGGGTGATTGAGGGTGATGAGTTGAATACGAACGACTATGGACCTATTTATTCTGAATCTAATTTCAATCGAGCGACTGGACTCATTCGCTCGGTTCATTTGGGTGATTGGACTTCAGTCGTGCGATTGGTTTAGTCGATCATATTCAGTCGGCCGACTGGTTTTCAGTCGCGCGAATGAGTCATTCGCACAGCTCCATTCGGTCGACTGGCTCATTCTGATAAGCCATTCTGGTGAATGGTTCATGCTCATGTGCCATTCGGCTTTTTAGTGCATGAGTATGGTCCATTCGTACAGTTGGTCCATACTCATGGTCCAGTCGTGTGATTGGATCATACTCGTGATTTTGACTTTATGACCATTCCACACTTAATCCTCTTTTTACTTTTGAATAAACATTATGAGCATTTGATCATCTCAGGCATATTCATTTTAACTTGAAAAACTTTTGATCACCTCAGACGTGATACTTTTAAACAAGTTGTCACCTAGACGTGACTGATTTTTCATTTGAAAACACGTGTGGTTACCTCAGACGTGACCTTTTTGGTGATTAAATCCCCTAATGAATTCCATGGCGCAGTCCGATATCTAACACACTAAATTTATGAAATTTAAACAGAATAAAAGACTTAAACTGAAATGTAAAACTAAAACTTGTTTTTGAGGTTTTGTGTGAGGTGTAAATCCTAAGATAGAAATCTAATGGATTCGGTTCCGGAGAAGGCAGCTTCAATTCATTTTGAGCATAATTGGACCAACTCAATTTGGAATCATACAGGCAAGTCAAATCATTCGGGACATGTTATCAAAACCTTTTGATGCTCTATTCTTTTTTTCATCTAGAGTCATTAGCAATTTTAGGAAATCATACTGATACTATTAGATCCCCACATTGATTTGGACTTTCAAGAATTGTAGCCACGATGATTTTCAGTATACTTGTCCTCCTAAATCCATACATAGACTTTTGACCCAGACTGGTGATAGTTTAAGGTTTAATTATTTCAATCAACATTTGTGGAGCCCAGGCTTATGTGGTAATCAACATTCCTCAGGAGATTTTTGAGCGGTCTACGGGTATTTTGACAAGAATAAACTATTCTTAGAGCTTTCAAAGAGAAGCCAAGCCTCAGGTCAGTGCCATCACATAGCAGAGAGGCGGCAAACAACAATGAATTCTACATATCTAGGTTATGCTCATCCTTAGGTCAGTGCCATCGCACAGTAGAGAGGCACACAACTATCTTCTTGTTAGAGAATCTTTATTTTTTTGCACATAACACACCGATAACATAAGTTATTAGCTTTATTGCGTTTATTTTTCATTTTTTCGTGCTTTGCTCTTTTTATGGTCATCCACACACATTTGTGGCGTTTATTTGCTCGTCACCCCTTATTGGAATTTGTTGATTGTGTTAATTGAACAACTTAGTTTGATCTTGAGATCACCAACAAGGACTAATAATCTGTTATGTTGAATCTACGGACATATCATCTATGGTCTAGCAACCTCTAGGTCTACTTTCTTTGTGTTACCTTGGTAGTAACCAGTTTTACTATTATTTTTCCTTTTATATTGCTCAGACTACACAGACTTATACTTTGAATTTGCATCTTATTCAATTAAACTTTTAAAGTCCCAATTGATTGTTCGTGTGTACTATCATTTTCCTTCCTCCTTCCTCGTTTTTTTAATAATGTTACTATCAGCTAGCCTCTCTTCCTTCCTTGTTTTTATAATATGTTACTAACTAAACCTATTCTCCCCATAAAATTCTAAAACTGTAACTGATTTACGCTTTTTAGGATTTTAATAGGCGACAAAATAATACCCATTTAATTAAATACTCAAAATTAAACAATAAATATAGAAAATAAAAGTTAAAAGAAAATTTGACTATACGCCTTGGACTACACATGGTCATCTTCAGGAATTACAACACTTTTATTTTTAACACCGTTGACCTCTAACAAATATAAAAAACATGGTTTATCAAAAGCCTTTGTATAGAGTTCAGCGCGTTGAAAATCAGTATTTATTTTAATCACATCGATTAGAATCTTTTCAAAGCAATCACGTATAAAGTGATATTTTATGCCGATGTGTTTGGTCTTAGGATGTTGGACCGGATTTTTAGTTACTGCAATTGCAGCAGAGTTATCAACAAAAATAGGAGTAGAAGAGAAATTCAAATCGTAGTCCTGCAATTGCCGTTGAATCCATATGATTAGTGAACAGCAACTTGCATCAGCAATGTATTCGGCTTCACAGGTTGACAAAGCAACCGAGGTCTGCTTCTTACACTGCCAGGTCACTAATCTCCTCCCAAGAATTGACATCCCACTGATGTAGACTTGTAGTTCATCTTGCAGCCACCGTAGTCCGAGTCACTATACGCTGTTAGCTCGAAGTCATCGTCATGAGGATACCACAACCCAAGTGTGAGAGTACCATTCAGATAACGAAAGATCATTTTGACCCCTATCAGATGGTTGACTTTTCGCTTTGCCTGATATCTTGAACTTAAACATGTCACGTACATGATATCAGGTCTTGAGGCAGTGAGGTACATGAGAGATCCAATCATTCCTCGGTACATGGTGGCGTCGACCAGATCACCATTCTCGTCGGGTGCTATATCATGGTTTGTAACAAGTGGAGTTCCAGTTGCGGAAGCATTTTCCTTGACAAACCGAGTTAGAATATCTCCTACAGACTTGGTTTGATGTAGGAAGATCCCTTTTGGTGTCTGATCCACCTGTAACCCAAGAAAGAATTTCATCTCTCCCATGGCACTCATTTCAAAGTCAGCCTTCATTACTGCTTCAAACTCTTTACATAGATCTTCATTCTTTGAACCAAAGATTATGTCATCTACATAAATTGGACCAGCGGTAAATCACCATCCTTTTCTTTAATGAACAGTGTGCAGTCAATGATACCTCTGTGAAAGCCATGTTTCACAAGGTGAGTTAAGAGTTTCTCATACCAGGCCCTGGGTGCTTGATGAAGCCCATATAAAGCCTTATCGAGTTTGTAAACTCTATCCCAATGATATGGATCCTCAAATCCCTCGGGTTGACTGACGTACACTATCTCTCGGATTTCACCATGAAGGAATGCACTCTTCAAATCAAGTTGATAAACTATAATCTTCATGTATGATGCATAGGCAAGGAAGATACGGATTGCTTCCATTCTTGCCATGGGTGCAAACACTTCATTGTAATCTATGCCCTCAACTTGTCGAAATCCTTGAACAACAAGTCGAGCCTTGTTTCTAATGATCATGCCTTGATCATCTTTCTTGCATTTCAAGACCCATTTGGTGCCAATAACTTTAGCACCTTTAGGTCTATCTACCAGAGTCCATACTCCTAACTTCTTGAACTGAAAAAGTTCTTCTTCCATGGCACTCACCCATTCATCATTATTCAGTGCTTCACTAACATACTTTGGCTCAAACTGAGACACAAAGCAACGATATGCACCATCGTGAAGATATCCCTTTTCCACCACCAATCCATAATTAGCTGAGTACAGCTGATTTCTGGACTGAACTCCTGACCTCACATCCCCAATGACATTGTCCAAAAGATGATAGACATTTAGGCGTGATCCAGGAGTGGTTGGAACAACTACCTCAGAATCAAGATATAAACATTTGGTTCAGTATCTGAGGTAGTAAGAGTCTGAGGTGCCAAAGACTCAGAGGCATCAATGTCAGATGCTTGTGGACTTGTAGTAGTAGGAACCTGTTCCTCCTGGTTGTTCTGCTCAGTCTCCACAGAGGAAGAGTCACTATCTTCAAGTACTCCCCCTGAGTTGTTAGATGACTGACCTTGTGAGCAAGATGATGTTGAATCTAGTGAAGGTGTGTTCAAGACATCATACATTATCTTTGTGGCTAACTCATCATAAGAAGTGGAGAGTGGTATGTTGAAGGACTTGAAGAATCCATCATAGTCGAAAAAGAAGGTGGGTCCTTTTCCAGTAGGTGGTGTGGTGTATCTCTGAACATCAACGCTACACCACACTTCTACTTGACCCGTTTAGTGGTTGTAAACACTCTTGCTTGGTATGTTGTATCCCAGAAAGATACCTTCATCTGTCTTCTTGCTGAATTTTCCCTCCCGAGTCTTCTTCAGTAGGGTGCACGGAGCACTAAATGGCTCGAGATACTCTACATTAGGTTTATGTCCTTTTAGTAACTCGTAACACGTCTTTCCATGGCATTTAACTACCAGAACTTGATATAGCGTATAACACGCAGTTGCAACTGCTTTATTCCATAATTGGATAGGCAGTTTCGAGTCTGCTAGCATCGTCTGTGCTGTCTCTATCAATCTGCGATTCTTCCTTTCAGCAACGCCATTTATCTGAGGAGTGTAGGTAGAAGTGAACTCATGCACAGTTCCCTTTTCCTTGTAGTAAGCCTCTATCCATTGATTCTTGAACTCGGTTTCGTTGTCTGAGCGCACTTGACGTACCTTCAACTAGTAGGGGGACTCTAGAGTAGTTTCTAATTCTTTGAATGACTCAAATGTTTCTGATTTGGATTTCAGAAACATCACCCAAGAGAATCTTGAGTAGTCATTAGTAACTACATAGCAGTACAAGTCGCTTGCGATGCTTCTTGTACTGACTGGAACAAACAGATCCATGTGAAGAAGTTCATGAGGAAGTTCGATGGAATGAACTTTATTTCCTTACGAGACTTCTTCGTCTGTTTGCCTTCTTGCATGCTACATAGAAACCAGGAAGTTGGAAGTTTTTGACGTTAACTCCTCTCACTAGATCATTCTGGATCAAGTGATTAATCTTCCTTGGATTAATGTGTCCCATTCTCCTATGCCAGGAGATAGAATCCTTCTCACTAGCTTTTGACAAGAAGCACTAAACTTCATGATCCATTATGGAGGCCTTTGATAGATCCAAGACATAAAGGTCCTGATATCTTGAGGCAGACATTAAGACTTGATCCTCCAGGATGACATAGTCCTTTTTAAGGACATAGCACTTCTTGTTGTCAAATACTACCTTAAAACCTTTATCACAAATTTGAGAACTAGAAAGCAAGTTATTTTTAAGTTTTTGAACATAGTTTACCTTATCAAACTTCAATTTCTGATTTCCTACTTCCCTTTGAGTTGTGATGTACCCACATTTGTTTCCAGCAAATGAAACATCACCTCCTTTTATTGGTTTGACGTTTGATAAGAGATCCCTATTCCTGTCATGTGCCTGGATGCTCCGTTATCTATAATCCACATGTTGGTTTCAGCATTATGGCGAACACCCTGCACATTCAACTAAAAACATTATTTCATGTTAGGGACCCAAGCCATCAATGGTTTGGGTTTCCCATAGGCATCACACGTCATAAACTCAACCCATTGACCATTCGAGGGTGAGGGAAGCTCAGATGTATTCTTGTTTGGGATAAATAGACGACTGGCTAATGGGTTCAACTTTAGGTTCACTAGCCCTTTTAGGTGGTGTCACCGAGTTCCTCTTAAAAGAGCTAGGTTGTGGTTCCGGAAGTTCAAGTTTCCTCCTCGGTGTCTGATAATAAGTACAGTTAGATGCAATGTGTCCAAACTCTCCACAGTTCTAGCATGATGTGCTTTTGACTTTACGATTTAACTGTTTTTGTGGAGATATATGTGACACACATGTGACCTTACTATGTTTGGGTTTTGACTCTTCTTGTTTAGATGTTTTGTCTGGTTTAACAAAGTTAATTGATTTAACAGTCTTAACATCCTTTCCTTTTCTATTATCTGGACTTTGACAAGTTGCACATGATTGGTTAACAATACACGTCCTTTTAGTTTTAGATTTAGACTTGATTGACCCAGACTTTATATTAACCTTTTCAAACTCCTTTTCCAGATTAACATAAGGCATTTTATCTTTTTCCTTTGAAGTGGCCTCCTTTTGCTAAGTACTAGATTCATTTGATTTACATGTGGAATCTGGATCTCTTACAAGAGGAGTAGACACCATATGATACTTGATTGGATTATTATTGATTGGTTTACATTTTGCGTTCATCAAGATCTCATGTGATGGTGAAACCAATTTATAACCCAATCCCTCCCCGTGTTTCTCTCTGTCACTAAGTTTTAGACAATATGAGATGAACTTGTCCAACTGTGCAATTTTTGCTTTAAGGAATTTACTTCTACTTCTAAAACTGCCTTTTGTTTCTTAGTGTCCTCTAGAGAGTTAAGATAGTACTTAATATTATTAGCTTGGTTAAAGGCTACTACTTCTGTTTCCCTAAGCTGTTTGTTCAAAAGGTCTATCTTTTCCTTGTAACTATGCTCATTTTGTTTTAGAACTCTGTTAGCTTCAGTGCACAGTTTCAAGTCCTTACTAAGTTATCATTATGATCGAATAACCTAGCAAATTTTAAATCAATGCTTTCTTTAAATTTATTACAGCCAGAACAAGCATGATTATTGAAAAGTTAGTCGGTAGTACTTACCTAAGATGGTGTCGATGAATCAACCATCAGTGTAGAGTCTGGCATTTCTTGTGTTGATGAGTCTGACGTTGTTGTAGTTTTCCCTTCTACAGGCAGGTACTTGACTACTAGGGCAGTCTCTTTTGTGTTTGACATCGCGAGTTCGACTGTAATATCTCATTCAGTAGCAGAATCATCATCTAGATCCTCCACACAAGCGATATTCAATTCTCCTGGTGAGACAAACCGAAAGCTCCAGTCTTGTCCTTCATCATCATGAGCAGTCAAGGCTTTAGGATCCTTGCTTGATAAAGCAGAACTGCTAGCGGGTTTATCCTGACGATTGAAGGAAGTGAAAGGATTCCTGTTTCCAGTCTTCTTTGGCTTCACACACTCCGTTTGAAGTGCCCTTTCTCGCCGCAGTTGAAACAAGTCACCTTGTTCTTATCGAAACCAAAGGTAGTGTCCTTAGTTGCAACCAAGTTCTGTCCGGTTTTCTTGACAAACTTTTTAGCTCTCCGACAACACTCGCTAAGGCCCACATTATGTCCATCCTTTCCAACTCTGTCTCGTCAACCTGCTCATAGTCCTCATCTGCCAGATGGCAGTTTCCAATTTTACTAGCAATTAGTCCATCATAGGAGTGGACTACTGCAGCTAAGAGGTCCATGTGTTCTTTAGCTACCTCAACTGTCACATTATCGAAATTTTTGGTCTTCAGTTTTACTGCATTGGCTTCAGGTACAATGTATTGGGTATCAGACGACCTTGACGTTTTTGATCCTGAAGTAGAGGCTTGAGAAGGGCCAGACGAGCTTGATACAAAAGTTGTCTGAAGAGGTGCTCCAGATGTTTTGGCTTGTGGAGTCCTATTGTACAGGGCTGGGTTATGATCATAGGAAGACTTTTGTGCTTTATACTTCATTCTCAGCTCTTCCTCTCTCAGTTTCAGAATAAAGTCATTGATATCTAACTTCGTTCGCATACCATTTTGTCTGAGGTTTGAGACAAATGAAACCCATTTCTCTGGCACCCATCTGCAAAGTTAGACACCTTGTCCTCCATTGACGTTGTTACTCCATGAGTGTGCATCTCACTCATCAAGTGGTAGAACCTATCGATAACATCATCTAGACTTTCTTTTCCCATCAAGGAGATGTTGTCAAACTCCTTCTTTAAAGCCTTAGCATTTATGGCCTTCAATGATGCGTTTCCGCCATACCTTTTCTCCAATGCATCCCATAGTTTCTTTGCTTGTGTATACTCCAAGAATTGATGGAAAATATCTTTTGGAATTGACTATGTAAGCAAAGCATAGACTTTCTTTTCAGAATTGTATTTGACCTTTTGTCCATCAGTCATGCCACCAAGTGTGAGTTTGACACCATCAGCTCCGACTGGCATGCTGTACCCTATCTCTATAGATTCCCATTAATTGGGATCTACTCCATTTAAGTAGTTCTCGAAATGTTGCTTCCATTATGGATATTCATCTAACGTGATAAGCTTTGGGGGTTTATTATGATTTCCCACTTCATTCTCCAGTAGCAGTAAATTCTGAATACGTGAGTCTCTCCCTGCTGTGAATGCTAAGTATTGGTCCTCCATTGCTATAAACCTCAAATTTAAACCAAACTGTTGTATTAGCGCGAATGAAGGTGTGCGATTGGGCTATTCATGTGATTGAACTATGCGGATGGTTCCATTGTGCGACTGAACTAATGCGGATGACTCAGTCAGCCGAATGAACTAATGCGATTGAACAACATGAATAGACTTCTCAGTCGTACGAATGGGAGTATGAATGAGTCCAATCGTGGGTATGGGGGATGCGTATGACCTCAGTCGTGCGATTGAGTCAATCGTGCAACTGAACCTGCTGGATTTCAAAAATTCGTAGGTTTAAGGTGTTTGGACGCTAAAACACGAATTTCTTGCTAACCCTAATTGCCGTATGCCGGAAAAACTAAACTTTACCATCAGGAGATGTCTAAAACCCAATTTGACACAAAAGATTGCATTTTTGAGTGTAAAAGCATAATTTTTATATCAAAAGGATTGAATCACACATAAAATCTAGAGCCAAAGCTCTGATACCACTTGTTAGGATCGTGTACTGGACGAATATTAAAAAAATTACGAGTATACCGAATCAAATAGTGTGGAATCCTATTTGATTGGCAATCCATCAGTGAGAACACATGTAGAATCAATTTAAGATTGAATCTAAACGTTAAGAACGATTATCAATCGATCTATTGCGATCTATGAAGTTGGTACAGGTTACTAGAGGTCTCTGGACGGCTAGGGTACGTTAGGGTATCGAATTATGCAGCGTATCTAAATTTTCCACGATTTAGTGGTATTTATAGGTTAGGGTTTCTCAATCGTGTGACTGGACCATTGCATGGTTCAGTCGTGCGATTGAGTCATGCGGTTGATGCATTCGCATGACTGAGTGTTCAGTCATGCGACTGAGTCAATCTCATGTTACAATCATGAGACTGATCCAGTCTCCTGGTTCATTCGTACGACTGGTTCATTAGCATGAAGTTGTTCATGCGTATGGTCCATTAGCATGGGCCAATCGCATGAGAACTTCGTATGATTAAGTTTGAATATGTTTTCATACTCATTAATGGACTTAGATTTATTCAAACAACCACAACCTATATAGTTAGTTCAATAAGCGTATTACATACCAAGCAATGAAATATTCAACATTATAAGCACAACCACACATTGTATTTCATTCAGTACTCGTTCAATTACATAGGAGTAAAACAATAAAAACATATTACAATAAGTTCAGAAACTAAGGACATATATATCTACAAAATATATTCAAAATGATAGTTTAACTTAATAAACTATTATTGGTCCATACGTTACTTTTAATTATAGTTTAATTTTGTTATTTTAAATAATCATAGAAATTATTTACACTTTATATTTAATTTTCTCATTATTATAAATGCTTTAGTTTCGTTAAATTATCTAAATGGTAAAATACTTTTCATTGATTTAAAATATAAGTGATTCCGTTATTAATTTTATTATTTATCAAAACGCCAGATCTCTATTAAAACCCTAGTTCACGTATAAATGGTTAAACTTATCTTTAAACTTATTCTTTGAATATATACGTTTAGGTATCTTGAAAAAAAATCATTGGAGCACAAGTTAATTACTTGTTATTACCCTAAACATAAACTTATACAATATGTGAGTTTTCATGTCCCTCTTTTACCTTATTTCACACTTTTTTGGGGTGAAACATGTTAACGTATAAACTTGCACTAGCAATTAATCTATAATTACTCTTGTTTATTTGTAATATTATGAGACTTATAAGATAGACATCTTGTGTTGACAATCATTAACTATTGCTAGCCTAGCGACGTTACAGATCTATGGGCCTGACAAGCCTATTTGCTGCTAAAGCTGAGGTTATTGCCAGCTCCTAATGACATATGACTAGTTTATCATGGAAACCAAGTACACTTAGCTAATCATTATAACTTGTAATTGATATCTTTGTTAAGGTTTGATTCTAACTCATGTTATCTATAAACTTGCATTATCGTAACCGATGACTTGAATTTCTACCTTAAACTTATATATATATACTCTCTCCTGAAGGCCAACAGGACAGAAGAGTGTATGCCTTAGATCTTTCCAAGAAAATAGATCTCAAAGGCCATCCTTGCCTATTTTCCAAGGCTTCCCCTCAAGAATCTACTCTATGGCATAGAAGGCTGGGTCATGTTAATCTCAAAAACATAAATCAGCTGATAAACCAAAGTTTAGTAAGGGGATTGCCTATGAAGGATTCAAATGTGAAGATAACTGCACTGCTTGTTTAAAAGGAAAACATCACAAAGCTTTATTTCCCTCCATAGAAGAACCTAAGTCCACTGCCTGCTTACAGCTTCTTCACATGGATTTCTTTGGTCCTGTGAGAGTGATGAGTATGGCTAAGAAGAAATACTGTCTGGTAATTGTGGATGATTACTCCAGATTTGTATGGACTTTCTTCTTGCATTCAAAGAATGAGGTAGCTCAGAAGATTATCAACTTTGTGTTGTATGTTGAGAAGCAGTATTCCCTCTCAGTCAAGTGTATTAGAAGTGATAATGGAACATAATTCAGAAACAATACACTTGATGAGTTCTACCTCTCAAAGGGAATCAAGAGGCAGTTTAGCATTCCAAGGACTCCTGAACAAAATGGAGTTGTGGAGAGAAAGAATAGGACCCTTATTGAAGCTGCAAGGTCCATGTTGGCTGATTCTGGACTGCCAGTGACTTTTTGGGCTGAAGCTATCAATACAACTTGCTATGTACAGAATAGAGTTCTAGTAAATCAGAGGTTGATGAAGACTCCATATGAAGTTCTTCATCATTTGGCCCCTCTAATTTCATTCTTCAGAGCTTTTGGGTGTCCTTGTTTCATTCTCAACACACGGGATCAACTCCAAAAATTTGATCCTAAGGTGGATGCAGGGTACTTTGTTGGTTATTCATCAACTTGCAAAGCATACAGAGTCTTCAACTGCAGAACAAAGATGGTTGAAAAGACTCTACATGTTAAGTTTAATGAATCTCCAAAGGACAAGATTCCACAAAGCCCTGTGGAGCTATTTGATTTGGACATACTGCAATATGTTCCTTATCAAACTCCTGCTGTTTCTCCTGTCAACAGTCACCAACTGGTGGTACTGCTGGTGCTGATGATGATGATGATAGCAGTACTCACCTCTTTAGTTTAGTGACCAACTGCATGTGTCCTCTAAACCTGATGCTCTGTAGCTTCAGTAGCTTCATCCACAACAAGTGCTGATGAGATTTTTGCATCTTCAACTTCATTTGAGTTGCCACCATCTACATGGTTTCAAGAGTCTACTCAACATCTGTTGCTGCTGAAGGTTCTACAAACACTTGCACTGATCTCATTGTTATCACGAGCTGAAGAATCACAATGTCTTAAATCATTGGTGATATCAATGCTAGAGTTTCAACCAGAAGTCAATTGTCCAATTTTGCTTCTATGCTCTCTTCATCAGTCAGCTAGAGCAAAGAGAATTTATGTTGCACTTAGAGACAATGGCTGGGTTGAAGCAATGCAGCTTGAGCTTCTTCAGTTCAAAAAGCAGCAAGTGTGGGAGCTTGTTCCTCTTCCCCAGGTAAGTGTGCAATAGGCACTAAATGGGTGTTTAGGAATAAAACAGATGAAAATGGGCTTATTGTTAAGAACAAGGCCAGACTGGTTGTTCAGGGGTTTGCACAAGAAGAAGGGATTGATTATGATGAAACCTTTGCCCCTGTAGCCAGACTAGAGGCAATTAGATTGTTCTTAGCCTATGATGCACTCCACAATCTTAAAGTTTTTCAAATGGATGTAAAAGTGCATTTTATATGGTAAAATAAAAGAAGAAGTTTATGTGTGTCAACCACCAGGTTCTGAGGATAATAAACACCCAGAATGGGTATACAAGCTTGATAAGTCTCTTATGGGTTGAAACAAGCTCCTAGAGCCTGGTATGAGACATTATCTAACTTTCTTCTGCAAAATAATTTCACTAGAGGTTCCATAGATAAAACTTTATTTATTAAGAAGGTGGATCAACATAAGCTACTTGTTCAAATTTATGTTGATAATATTATATTTGCATCCTTGATCCCCAGTTGTGTGATGATTTTACAAAATTAATGCAAATGAAGTTTGAAATGAGTGCAATGGGGAATTACAGTTCTTTCTAGGCTTGCAAATCAAACAAAAAGCTGATGGAATTTTCATTCATCAGTCTAAATATACAAAAGATCTTTTAAATAAGTTTGATTTACAAAACTGTAAGCCCTGTTCTACTCCATGTGCAACACCACACAATTGGATGTGATCAGAAAGGTAAAGCTGTTGATGAAACGCTTTACAGATGTATGATTGGGTCTTGATGTATTTAACAGCTTCTAGACCAGATATTATGTTTGCTACATGTGTTTGTGCTAGATTTTGGGCTGCACCTAAAGAGTCTCATCTGATTGCAGTCAAGAGGATCTTTAGATATTTGCAAGGTACACAATCTCTAGGTTTATGGTATTCCACTGGGCACTCTTGCAAATTAGTTGCTTTCTTGATAGTGACTATGCAGGGTGTAAGTTAACCAGGAAATCAACTTCTGGTGGATGTCAATTCCTAGGCAACTGTTTGATTCTTGGCAGAGTAAGAAACAAACATCTGTTGCTACATTACTGCTGAAGCCGAGTACATTGCTGCTGCAAGTGTACATCCCAAGTACTCTGGCTTCAGAATCAACTTTTGGATTATGGCATTACAGAGACTAAGACTCCGTTATAATGGATAGTGCTTCAGCTCTTTGCATTGTCAAAAATCCAGTCCAGCACTCTAGGACCAAACATATAGAAATTAGACATCATTTTATAAGAGTGTTTTGAAAAGGGTCTAATTAATCCTATGTTTGTGCCTAGTGCTGATGAGCTTGCAGACATTTTTACTAAGCCTTTGGATAGTTCAACTTTCCACAACCTGGTGTTAAGGCTTGGTATGCTGCAGCTAGAATAAGTGACAACTACTGATGATCTCAGTAATAAGTACTGATGATCATTGGTAACCATGTCACATATAAGTACTGATAGTTCTTTTACCCTCAGTAGTTTTATAACTACTGAAGGCTAAATGCCTCACATGTACTGAAGTACTTTATCTTTTCTAAACTAGTGATGTAGTTACAACTACTGACGTAGTTACAACTACTGAAATCAGTAAAAACAGATAAGTACTGACGCCCTATGAAACACCTGAAAAGTAGATGAAAAGTCTGATGAGTAAGTGTTGAGGATAGTATGAAATAGCTGAAACGCTAAGAATTGACGAAAACAGCTAATGAGTAATTTCTCTTCAATGTTTCTACAACTGCTGTTTCTAAAAAACTAAAGCAAGACCACAGTCTTCAGTAGTTTCACAACTACTGATGACTAATACCAAGTCTTCAGTTGTTTACAACAACTGATGGCAAAACCCTGTCTTCAGTAGTTTTACAATACTGATGACAAAACCAAGTCCTCAGTTGTTTACATCATATGAAGTCAAAACCACTACCTTCAGTAGTTTCATAAATACTGATGGTTAACACCAAGACTTCAGCTGTTTCAACGTCTGATGGTCAAAACCAAGTCTTCAGTTGTTTTATAACAACTGATGACAACACCACCACTGTCAGTCGTTTTAAACCTCTGAAGGTTAATACCACGTCATCAGTAGTTTCAAACAGCTGATGACCACACCAAAACCTTCAGTAGTTTTCTTTCAGCCTTTCCTATCCCGACCCTATAAATACCTGTCTTCTTCTCAAACGTTCCATTAGCCGTTCTTCTGACCTTCATACTTTCAAAAATGGCAACCATGAGTCTAAAACCCCGACATAACTGCGTCGCCTACTCACGAAATCGTCCTTCTGGACAAAGTTTGATCACGCCATAGACCTAATGGCTGATTCTCAATATAATACAGCTCTGCTCTTAACCCGACCATCTACCCAGAGTCACTCAGTCAGTTTTGGTCCAATGCCTACGTTCAAACTGATGTGCCTACCGGCCAAATCTCTGTTAGGTCATTGGTAACCAAAAAACAAGTAGAGGTTACACCTGAAAGCATTCGAAGAGTGCTAAATTTACAAGATGCTGTGTGACTGAGTACCCGAAGGGCAACTGATATGTCCTTCATCAACAATGGGTACGACGGAAATCTTAGAGTGCTACCATACTGAAGAAGAACTTCCTGATGCTGAACGATTAATATTTCATATGGTGAATGTTTGCTTAGCCTCGAAGACATCCTCATGGGATCAAATGTCTTCCGGTGGCAACAGGTATTATATTCAATTCTAGAACACCAACCTTTAAATTTTTCACAAATTGTGTTTCTAGAAATCAAAGATCTGGCACAGAAACCTGTGGGAACAGATGGCTATTATATCCCAGGTTTCTGATGGCCATAATTTTAAATGAATTACAAACTGATGGCCTTGTTGGCCTTGGAGTCCCTGCCCAGCTGTTCTAGCTGAGGTATACTCCAGGCATAACTCCGACCAATCCTCAAAGAAGCTGCCTGTTGCTAAAACCCAAGCAAAGGGAACCCACAGCTTCAACTGCCAGATCCAAAGTCCACCCAAGCCAAAATCCAAACCCAAACAAGCTAATCAGGGAGATGAGTCCCCTGATGATGCTCCTGTACCACCAAACAGGATAAACCTACTGGTTCAAACCCCCAGTAGTGTTAAAGACTCAACCAACAACAGCCGCACAGGTATCCTCTCAAAAGGATCCTGTTGCAACCACTTCAGGGGAAACCACATTACTGAGACCTCTCTCACTTGAGGAGGTTATCATTGAAGAGCATCCCTCTCCCCGGATGCAATCAGCTTCTATCCCCTCTCCCCATGCAAATGCCCCTCAAAGCCCAACATTATAATTGCCAATGTGCTGACTCAGCTGCATGCCTCTCCTCCTCCTCTACACCACCAACAAAGGGGAGAACAACAACAATTGAGGAAGAGGATACACATGCTTCTGACAACCCACAGCACGGGGTTTAAATGTTCTATCTCCTGGTGTGGATATGGAGACCAGAACATCTGGTGAGGCTGCCACCTCTTCTGAATCACATATGATCAGACTGAGGTGGTAACATTCCTAAGACCTCACCAGAGGCAACAGTGATGAAGGACAAAGTCCTGAGGCTGGAAGTCCCCAGTTCCAAGACAAAGGGGCACATGCTACATCTGTCTACACCCAGTGCATGTACATCCTGCTACAAGCAGGAGGTCAGGTGATTCAGCATCTGCTGATGATGACCTGGGCTTCTTTTATGATGTTCTTGCCCAGAACATAATCCTAGAGGAGGAAGTCAGTAGGCTGCAAAAACTACTGACCAACTCTCTAAGGAGAAAGACCATCTGCCACCACATCAACCCAACAGATGGCACCTTCCTCTGAAGGTCCCTAAACACACAGCCACTACAAAATTCTCAGCCACTGCCTCTGTTTCTGGCACCATTTCTCAGGACCAAAAACCCCCTGAGCAAATGGATGCTATCCCTCAAAATCCCCTATCTCTCATCACACCGCAGCTAACCGATTTGTTAAAACTGTTGATGAGAGACTTTCTTCTGTCTTACAACCCCTGGTGGAGGATGTACTGAGCCAACAACTTTTGCTACTCAATCCCTTGCAACCAATGCACCCAAAAAGGGGGAGAGTTCAGCAGTGAAAGCTAAAAGAAAGAGGATGGAGAAGGAGAGAGAGAAAGAGAAGGATAAAGAGGTGGAAAACGAGAAGGATTGTGTGTATGAGGCTGAAAAAGAGAAGGAGAATGTGATTGAGAA